>JBBIGA010127265.1:0-23690 GCA_037576975.1 Alestes dentex | reverse complement strand
TGCTGATGGAGTTTCACAATCCAAACAACGGCTGGAGGAACCGAGGAGGAATCTGGAACCGAACCTGTGTTCTCCTCCTCACACAGTATCAACTACTTTTACAAACAGAACATATCTTGCTGCTTACTGCTTTCTTGTTTGTTTGTATTTATTCTAATGTTAACACTGCTGGCAGAAAGACACTTTATCACACACTGAGAAAAATGCTTTTAACTATTTACATAGGTGCCAAGACATTTGCACAGTGCTGTAAATCCTAATCAATTTTTCTACTCCAAATATTCTACTTAACACACTTGGCATGGTATGTTGAATGAACAGAGGGATGAAAAGACGAAAGGCACACAGACAAGCTAGCTTAGTACGAGTAGGTACTATTAGCTTTTTCTTGCTGATTTCTCTAAATCTTATGGTTGAAGTGTAAAGATTAAACAAGGTTCAGCTGAGATTAGGTAGAGCAACATTAACCATTTACTGAACATACACTATATGAACAAAAGTATTGGGACACTCCTGTTTTTCAGGGCTTGGGCCCCTTACTTCCAGTGAAGGACTTAATGCTTCAGCAATACAAGACATTTTGGACAACACCATGCTTCCAACTTTGTGGACCCAGTTTGGGGAAGAACCTTTTCTGTCCCAGTGCACAAAGCAAGCTCCATAAAGACGTGGCTGGAGGAGTTCAGTGTGGAAGAACTTGACTGGTCCACACAGAGTCCTGACCTCAACCCCATCCAACACATTTGGGATGAACTGGAACGGAGACTGTGAGCCAGACCTTCTTGTCCAACATCAGTGTCTGACCTCATCAATGCTCTACAGAGAGAATGGGCACAAATTCCAACAGAAACTCCAAAATCTTGTGCAAAGCCTTCCTAGAAGAGTGGAAGCTGTTATCGCTGCAAATGGGGACCAACTCCATATTAAAGTCTATGGATTTCAATGCAATGTTATGGTTTAATGGTCAGGCGTCCCAATACTTTTGTAGTGTACATTGTACATGTATAGTGTGACGTCACATAAAGCAAGATTAGCCTAATCTGAAAGAAAACATGAATTTAGGTTAAGATAACCCTTTATTAGCCCCATGGATGGGAATTTGCATTGTTACAACAGCAAAGTGGACAGAACAAGAGAAGAATGAAGAAAGTTCTCTGGGCTTTCAAAGTATTTCCCTCAAACCACATAAATCCAAGCCAAGAACCAATTAGGGACCATACATCCATTATCTGAAGCCCTTATCCTAACCAGGGTGGTTGGGGTGCTAAATCATATGGCGAAATGCTGAGACACACCTTGTACATGTCGCCAGACCATCACAGGGCAAACACAAACACACACACACACACACACACACAGGGCACCTAGGGGCAATTTCACATCTCAAACCCTGCTGATGGAAAACTGTAAAGTTGTCATTTTTGTCACACATGAACATACCACAGCACACAGTGTGAAATTTTTTCTCTTAATTTAACTCATTTATCAAGCAAAGCAGGGGGCTGCCACCAATGAGGGGCGCCGGGGAGCAGTGTGTGGGGATGGTCCCTTACTCAAGGGTACCTCAGTGATGACACAAGCAGCCCTGGGATTCGAACACACAACCTTATGATTGCAAGGGCAGACCCTGATACCCCCGATAAAGATGTCTTTGGACTATGGGAGGAAACCAGAGAACCTGGCAGAAACCCACAGAGACACAGGAGAACATTCGAACTCAGACACCCAGGCTGAGAATCAAACCCAGGACCGTCATGCTGTGGGACGAAAGTGCTACACCCTTCACCTCAAAATCACATTATTTTTTTAGACCAGTTCTTGAATTCACCCTGGACATTTTACTATTAAAAACCATCCACGTTTTAGGAATAACAAGGCAATAGCGGTAAGTGTCTGAGACTGTAGACTCTCCTACCTCATATAAAATTCATAAAAGCGCCTTTCAGCTTCACAGTACCATCATGGCCAATTTCTTTTTCTTCTTTATTTTTTTTTTTGCAATTTCCTGCCATATTCAACTACATCAGGGTATTGCACCTACAGGCTTCCTGCATAAGAATTCTCTTTTTTCCCCATGCAAATTCAGATGGAAAGACCTTAAGAAGTGCAAGAAAAACCGAACACACTGCGAATGGGAGCGGGAAGGAAGCAGCTTTTTTGCAGGTATCACAAAGTAACTCTGCAATATTATGGCAATCGCTCTTAATAGAGCAATAGGCTAAGCATCAGTCTGAAAGGAGACTGACAAACAGGTGCTCTTTGATCAGAATAAAAGCGAGTCTTTAGCTTTTGTGCTCATAATTGCACAGAACTGAACTCCAGCAGAGCTTTTTACAGCCATGAAGGCCGACGTCACTAAAAACGCTCTCTCTCGCTCACACACACACACACACACACAGATCGTGTATGCAGGGCCACGAAGATTAATTCTGCAGTCCTGCTGTTAAACATGAATGGTAATGCACGGCTAAAGACAGCAGCTACACATGCTTTGATTTAAACTGGGCAGGAGAGCTCGGACTAGAGGCAGTTTAAAGCAGCATAGCAGTTCCACTAAAGTCAAATTTCTAATGAGGATCGAAAGCTAGAGGCCCCACCATTATCATTAAGCAAACTGCACCATGCTATTTGGTGAGTGTAGCTCTCAGATCGAATTACCCGTGTAAGCATGTAACTCTGACAAGACTACTTTAGTCATGTTAGCGCGTTAATTGTAACAGAACTGCTCTGAAGTCAGTCAGCGTCAATGACACCGTCAGTGGGCGTCCTTTTTAATCAGTTCCATCAATTCAGCAACAATACTGTTATGGGTGTAAAATATGAAAGCTTATTGATACCACTCTGAATTTTTCCCCTTCATATAATATGTATGTATATAATTTATGTGTTAAAGCTGACGAGGTAAAGGTAAAATATGAGAGTGTATATAAAGAGAAAATATTTATGCATATATATATATATTTTTTTTATTTATTTATTTATGCGCATGTGTAGTTCCTCTTAATATACACACTATAATATATGAGAGTATATAGAGTATATATACTGAGAGGAAATATATATATATATATATATATACACACACATTTCCTCTTAATTTCCAGTAATATGATGTCACAACCTGTTACCCAGATTAACGATGGAAAGTTAATTATTCGCTTAAAATACATCATTGCAATGTATTTTAATGTGCTCCCTTCATTAGCACTGACACTGGGTTTTGCTCATTCTACTGCATTCAGCCCTCATTTAAGCAAAAAGTGAAATGGATTAACATTAAAATAAAAGTTTATTTACAAGTTACAAGTCCTAAATGGCACCACAATCATGGAATCATCGAATTGGTGCCAAGTGCAGTAGGTTAAAATGAAATCTTCTGAAACGTTGCTTTTGTTTGTGACTGATTCAGTTCTGAAGTGTTTTGTTTGCTGCTATGATAGTACCTCAGTGTCCAAATCTTCAGAATGAGGTTTTAGAGGAGGCTCATCACAAGCTCTGGTGTACTGATCTAGGTCATGTCATGCGCCGCCCGTCTAGCAGCGTTTTAATCCCCAGAGAGGAAATTAGCCAACGAGATGAATCAATTATGGCTGCAAGCAATTAGGCTCATCACTCAAACTCAGCTTCGGCATTAGCGGTTTGATTCATAAATACAACACGCTCGTCAATCAGTGAGCTCCCAAAGCTCGCAAGTGACCGGCGGTCCCAGCTTGTGGACGTGCCAACAAAAACGCCAACGACAATGCCAATGACAACAATAACAACGACAACAGCACCTCCGTTGCCAAGCCGGGACTGTAGAGGAGAAGCCAGAGAGACAGGCCAGCTGTGAGCGTTCAGCAGGCTGAGTTATGAAGGTGCTAAAATATTCAGTAGTTCCTTTAATTTTAGTGCTGAGACCCAGATTCGGCATCATTCATGACGAAATGTCCGTCAGATCGTGAGCTGCAGAAAGCGAAAGCCAAAACCAGCCCTCTGAAGGAGAATTAGATAAAGGCATCCAAAACAGCACACCCTTTTTCCCCAGAGCGGATTGTTCATCGGTTCCAGATATGAAGACATGAGCGATATTGCTATTCATTTTCACCCACTGGACACGGACTAGCACCACAAAAGGAGACCCATTAGGTGCACGAAGTCTCAGGGCTGAAACAGAACCGCTGAAGCCTTAATCTCCCGATTACTCCATTCATTTCCAGTCTTCCCTCGGGTCCTGCAGCACCACGGTCGCCAACCCTGAGCATTAGCCTAGCATTCTCTCACACTGAGCGGTTTTAAATGGGACGACTGGCTTGTAAAAACTAATATATTAGTATATTAGTTTTTAATATATTGATATATTAATATATTAGTTATATTATATTAACTAATAAAACTAGTATATCTAATTATACTTCCAGCTGAAAATAAGTAACCATATTGTTGGATACCACCACCAAGTAAAAGAAATAACCATATTGTTCGATATCACCACCAATTTTGAAAACAAATTACCCTATTGTTGGATACCCCCAACAATTTTGAAAATAAATAACCATGTTGTTGAATACCACCAACAATTTTGCAAATAAATAACCATATCATTTGAGACCCACAAAGATTTTGAAAATAAATAACCATATTGTTGGATACCAAAAAACAGGCATTTTTAGGCTTTTTTTAACCACATCACAACAGTTCTTGGAACGCAACCCCGCGATTAGCAGGGGTTTACTGTATATGCATTTCTGTGAAAAAACGCAAAGTGAGATTGTGTGGTTGCTAGAAAACCAGTGTTTGGAAAATTTTGCTTACATTGGGGTATCGACCCAGCACCTTTTTCTGGCTCTCCTCAGGCAACTATTAACTCGCTGGCTCTTACCAAGTCATTTATGATTAAGGGTGGTTGAAAATAGGTAGAAAGAACCACTCTTACCAAAAAAACAAAAAAAACCGCATAATAATAACTTAAGAAGAAGTGCTTCTGCAATCACACTAATGATCACTGTGGCTGGAGTGTCCCTTTAAACCAACAGATCACAGTCTTATATATGAAGGTCTGACACTGGCTGCTCAGTGTCTGACAGTGGCTGCCGTCTAAAATCCTATCAGATTCCTCCATCCGGTTCAAATATCAGACCTTTTCCGGCAGGAATTCAATGCTATTAAATCTGAAGAACCTTCATATATATTGAATATCCAGTCAATCCCATTAGAAATGACACCCCCATGCACTACAAGCCCATTTCACTACTATTTCAGGGGTGTATCTGTTCAGGATATGAGGTCTTTTAGACAGTCTGAGTCCTGCATCACCTTTTGCATTTGTTGATGCTTACTTCTCTCTTCATGTTATTACTATAATGTACTGTAACCTTATTGGTTTTCCATCACAGTCTCTAAATAACCTGCAGCTTCTGAAAGTATCCACTACACCAAATCACATTACACCTATTCTTAAAGGTGAATTCCACCAATTTTCCAAACAAATAGCATAATATATAATGAAAGTCATTCAGAGTGGTTTCAGATGAAATATTTCACTTATAAACTCAAATTGCTTTACAGTGGTGGTGGCAGGTCATGTCTACAACACAAATATAGTTTTGGGGGCTGTTTCGTCCCACAACTGCCTCTCCTCGATGAATGTGTTTCATTATTTTAGACCGAAATCTTCTGAAAACAATGGTAAAACAATGTCTCAGACACCAGGCAGTGTATTTTTAGGTATTTCATTTAATAACACTTCTGTAAGGGAGCTTTTAGGGGCATTAAACTCTTCAGACGTCGGTGGTTTCATTCAAATCACCACCTTGATTTGATACGTTTCTCCAAAACAATCTTTCACACAACCCACTCTGAATAACTTAAGGCACTTTTTTACAGGAACCTAAACTGTACTGCAATGGCACGGAACTTGCAGCACATTGTGATGTTCCAGTGTATTTCAGTCCAGTAATGGAGTTTATGACTCTCTCCACAGTTTATGGCCGATCGTCCCAAAACCGCGTCCATGGAGTCGAACCGGCGGAGAGTTTTTCTGTCAAAGCCGCTTTTGTTATTGTGGTCTTTTATTGAGTTTGAGTTTTTATTTTTTTCTCTGCGTTCTTTATCCATGTGATGAAAACCGAACCCAGATAACTTGTTAGTGATGTCCTGGATCACCTTCAAGTTAAAGATACATTTGTTAGTGTCATAGAAAATTCCCACTGAAATTTATCTCCAGCCCAAACAGACAGTCGAGCTTGTACTTCATCAACTTCTCAGTTGTTAGTTTGTAAGTTCATTGCTGTTCTTTTGCACGGATTGTAAAAAAAAACAAGGCCTCTTCCACAACATTTCAACCAATCAGAAAGCAGTGATGCAGTCAGTCAAGCTGTGGCCCGGTTTTGGGACTGCCATCGAACAGGGTTCGGCTCCGGTATGGGTCGCTTTCTTTGTAATGAAAACTCATTTTTTCGTGGTATGGCACTTTCCTTGTGCTATTTATTTACATCTTAACCATTCCAAACTATAGAATTCCCACATCTCACTGGATTAATTGCTTCTTATAAGGCTTTACATTACATTGCTTCTTATTAGACACTGTTATCTCCTTACTATCCTTACTAAGCTCTCTTCATTCTTTAAGATCTGGATTGCCAGTTTTACCAGACCAGGCCTGGTTCTACAGGAGGCCTCTGCAGCTCTATTGTTGTTATTACAGTTGTATAACATTTGTATCTGTCTTGTAGGTTTTTAAATGGAGTTCAAGCTCTTGGAGAAGGTCAAATATAAATGACCTTCTGGTAGAAAGGCAGGTTCTACTTCTCCACAGACAAAGGTGAATTGCTTATATGAGCAATATGCATGAAAAATGTCCAGAACAGCTTTGGCTATGGAAAACAAGCTGAAAGTGTTCACCTCCTCTGCAGATCAAGTTAAAGGTTGAACCATTAAATGAAGAAGCTCAAACTCTTTACACACACAGACTGAGAGTCTTGACCCTTATTAACACTCTGCAAACATATTAAATGAGCTGTACTAAAAGAATTACACTTTCTACTTTATTTAGCCAAATTAATTAGGCACTTAATTAACTCCATGACTGAGCTTGCTCATTTGTAATTTGCATCTAGCAAAAATCATTGCATAATATTTGGGCCACAACTATTTTGGAGAACTGCAACCAACTTTGAAATACTAACTAAACACTAACTTCTTTTTTGAGTAACTTTAGGGCCTGCGTCCACAAAAACGCTCAATCCATACAGAGATCTATATGCATCTGGGGTTCTTCAGGGGACGCACAAACATCAACATACACATGTAGGCAGCTCTGGGAATCAGTTATTATGAGTCGAAATGAAACTGACAAATTCCACACAAAACTAAAAAAGCTGCATGCTGGAGGCAGACGTGTACCACTTACACTTTCCAGTGAAACCAGTATATTGATCCAGTGCACAAGAAACCAGGGCCAATAGCATTTAGCAGATACTTTTAGCCAAAGCGACTTCCATTCTCTAACTACAGGGGGCAGTCTCTCTAGAGCAAGTTGGGGTTAAGGGTCTTGCTCAGGAACCCAGGGGTGGTAGGCTGAAGGTAGGATTTGAACCCATGACCTCTTGGTCTAGAGGCAAGTATCCTACCCACTAGGCCTCCACCACCCCATTTCTATGGCCACTGTGTTGAACAGAGGAATGAAACATGACAAAGTCCTCACATCATCCTGACCTGAAACAGGCCTTCTGTCCCTGCCTTAGGCTGAAGAAATTTAATAATGTAGATCAATATATGCCCATCTACTAATAAAAGTGTGTAAAGCTCAAGCCTGCTGCACCAGAACCCACGTGACACAGCCAGAAAATCAGCACTTGGCATTCGGACCTGATGGACTTACTTTTCTGTAGACCAGCATGTTCGGAGACTCGTCCGCTACTCCATTGCTGCTCTGTCCACAACTGTTAGTCTGAGCCATGCCTTTCCACGAAGAACGGACAGGGTAGAGTGTTCCTGGAGGAGATAGAGAAAGAGAGAGAGGGGAGAAAGAAAGAGTGAAAGAAAGATAGGAAGCAGAGAAAAAGACCGAGAGAGGAGAAAAAGAAAAGGTAAAAAGAGAGGAGAAAAAGAATGAGGACAGAGAAAGAGAACAAGGCAGAGAAAGGGGGGTAGAAAGAGAAAGAGAGAGAAAGAGAGGGGAAAAGGCAGCGAGGAGAAAGGGAAAGAGCGAGAGAGAAAGAGAGAGGATGCAGAAAGGGAAAGAGAGGAGAAAGAGAAGAGTAAGCATGAGAGAGAGATGAGAGAGGAAGACAGAGGGTAGAGTCAGGGAAAGAGAGAGAAAGGATACAGAGGGAGGAGGGATAACAAGAAAGACGGAGAGGACAAAAAGAAAGAAAGAAAGCGAGAACAGGGGGGTCGAAGAAGAAAGCGGGAAAAAGAGAGCGAGAGCGAGAGAGAGGGGGATACAAGAGAAAGAGAGGGAATAAAGAAAAAGGAAACGACAGGAGAGAAGGGGAACGCAGAGGAGAAAGAGAGAGAGAGAGAGAGAAAGAGAGAGAGATAGCAATTGTAACACCGTTCTTGTATAATGTGAAGTCCGGTTATTGTATGTATTTCTTTGTTTTTGTCTCTCTGTCCATCTCGGTCGGGTGCTGAAACGATGAGTCCCTCACGGCCGCACGCGGACCCACCTCCCGTTTAACCGCCTCCGCGGCGCGCGCCACCGGGCTCCGGTAAACTACGCGATCGGGCATCGAGGAGAAGGGGGGGGGGGATCCCGTTTTCTTGCCCCAGACCGCAGAGCCGCAGTGATCACGGACCCCGCAAGCCCCACCGCGCTCGAGGCTTCGAGAGAAACGGAGCGAGGAGAGAATTACCTGATAAACACAGGCCTGTCCTGCAGTCCTCCTTCGGTTCCGATGCGCTTCGTCAGCTGCCGCTGGGATCAGAAATCATTGGAGACGGATCTCGCTCCCTCTCTCTTTCTCTCTCTCTCTCTCTCCCTCTCTCTCTCGAACCGACTCTACTATCCTCCAGCCGAGCAGAGGAGAGGCAGGCACAACTACAAGACGTGCACGCGCCTCAACCTGCGTCCAATCACGCGCTTCGCCAGCACTGGCCCAGGAACATAATCCTCACAAGGCAGCCGAGAGGAGCAACCCAGCTAACCACGAGAAAACACAACCCACAAGCACTGGTCTGCACCCACAGCACGGACCTGATGAAATTCTTATGATATTTAGGAGCTTCATGCATCCGTACGCCATCGCTTGCAAGATCTCCATAGAAAACCACTGGCAATAGAATGGGATGCTCTGGATGTCATGCAGGCAATGTAAACATTTTAAAGTAGGAAGTCTAAACACTGTATGCTGGGATGACCTCCGCTGAAAATCACTGGTAAAAAAATCGAATGCTCTGGAGGTCATGCAAGCAATAGGAACACCTAAAAGTAGGAGGTCTGGAGACTTTATGCTTGAATGATCTCCATAGGCAAAACGCTGGCAATAGAATGGGATGCTCTGGAGGTCGTGCCAGCAGTAGGAACCCCTTAAAGTAAGAGGTCTGGAGACTTTAAGGTGGTCCCAAAGCTTGTATGATCACCACAGAAAAGCAGTGGCAATAGAATGGGATACTCTGGAGGTCATACAAGCAACGAGACCACCTTCGAATGTGAGGAATATGACCTCCAAAGCATTGCATTGTGTTCCCAGTACTTGTATGATCTCCATGTATAAACATTGGGGATGCTCTGGAGGTCACGCAAGGAGTAGAAACACTTTAAAGTAGGAGGTCTGGACACTTTAAGGTGTTCCCATTGCTTGTATGATCCTAGAAAAGCACTGGCAATAGAATGTGACGGTCTGGACGGCACCATGATCAGCACTGGGGTGAGTGGTGGAGCTCCGTCCAGTACATTTGGGATGAGCTGGAGTAGTGTTTGAGATCCAGAACTACTCATCTAACATTTGTACCTGTCCGCACTATTGCTCTAATGGCTGAATGCAATCAGTTGCTCCCAGCAATGCCCCAGTATGTAGTAAAGCCTTACCAGAACAGTAGTGTCAAAAGTGGGGCAAACTCTCCGGTTAACATCCTTAATTTCAGAAGAGATGATGGATAAGGAGTGTTGAAGTGTCCAAACCCCCAACTTTTAAGGGGCTCCCATTGCTTGTATGATCTCCATGCAAAAGCATCGGCAAGAGAATGTGATGCTCTGGAGGTCAGAGGAGTATAAAGCCCTCCAGCATTTGGTTGTGGAGATCTCTGGAGTGGCGGAGCTCCATCCAGTACCTCGGACGAGTTGGAGTGGTGCTAGAGATCAAGAACTACCTATCCAACATCAGTACCTGACCTCACCAGTGCTCTCCTGGCTGAATGCAATCAGTTTCTCTCAGCAATGTTCCAATATGCAGTAAAGCCTTCCCAGCAAAGTAGAGGCAAAAGTAGAGATAAACCTCTCCGATTAATACCCTTGATTCCAGAAGAAATGATGGATAAGGAGTCTTTAAATGTTTGGACCGAGGAGATTTCTGATTGCACACTAAAATGGGAGAAAAAAAAATATATAGATTGCTCTGTAAGATGCAAGGTGGGATCTCCATGGATCACACTAGTTTGTCTAGCACATCCTACAGGGGCTTGATCTGACTGAGATCTGGGGAATATGAAGGCAGAATCAACACCTTGAATTTTTTGTCATGTTTCTCAGACTGTTCCTGAACAGTATTTGCAGTGTGTCTCTAGGGAACAGCGTCTCCATGAAGAGTGAACTTGATCGGCAACAATAGTAGGTAGGTGGTTCAATGGCAAAGTAACACCCATAAATTCTCCTGGCAGAACATTGGCCAGAGCATCACACTGCCTCCGGTGGTGTACCTTGTTCCCATAGTGCCCTCATGGCTGAATGCAATCGGTTCCACCCAGCAATGTCCCAATGTCTAGAAAAGCCTTCCCAGAACAGAAGAGGCAAAAAGGGGACAAACCCCTCCTGTTAATTTTAGAAGAAATAATGGATAAGGAGTCAACAAACATTAGGACCAGGTAGATATACTGATGGTTAACGATGACACACTAAAAACAGGAGAAAAATAACCGTTCCTTAAGAAAATGATTAAAAAAGAAACATAGATGGCACTGGATGATTATGAGACAATGTGCACTGCCATCTTTTTAGCTTTGATGGGCAAGAGATGGCACCCCAGGTTGAGGTACTCTCAGGGGGGTTTGTGGGGGAGGGGGCAGGGAGAATTAAGTCAAAAGAAACGGAAATTGGTAGCTGAGCTGGAAAAGTGTGTGTATCTCCCTTGATGAAAGCCCTGGCCTTCTCTTCAAAGACTAGCTAATTGCATGTCGCACGTCTCACAGGGGAGCTGTGATTCACAGGGGAAAATTTATAGCCTGTGCTGCTTCTTATTTGAGCAGGAAATTAGAAATTAAAGTCCAAACTGTATTTCGTTTCAGACCCTTTTGTCTCAGATAAAGCTATAAAAGTTAGGCTTTATTCCACAGAATGTGGAATGTGGAACTCCTCCAGGTAGTACTGCTGGTGTTATTCTAAATGCTTTGTTTTTATTTAGTCTCCTGAACTCAGGATTTGATTGGTGTGCTGACTCAAGAGCTGAACTAAGACTGAACCAAGGCTGAACCAAATATTTGGAGATCCTTTAAGGTTTGAGGTGAATCTCCATGGATTAGTTTGATCAATATGATCATTTACATTATTACTTACTGTATGTGCAATAGTTTCTGTGCAATAGTTGATGCCCCCTTCAATGCCAGATTGTGTGCAATATCACAACTTATGTCACTACTTATGCAATAGTATTATCATGTGCAATATCACTTTCTATGTCACTATTACGTGCAATAACAAACTCAGTATAGAGAACAACTCCAAACCATTATTTGTTTTAACTAGTAAACTACTTCAGCAATTTATTTATTCATCTATAGTATTTGTTATGTGCTCTCATCAGACATATTATTTTGTATACATCTCTTAAGTTGTATTATTTGCATGCTTACACAAAATTATGTTTGCAACCTCTGTACTCTGTTAATGGTGCATACACAAGCATTGTAAGCTATTTGCTTTGCTTTTATCATGGTGTAACTCCCTGTGTGGATATTGTAACTTTTACCTGTGAGACATTTCATTTTACTCTTCTGTCAGAAATGATTTAGGCACTGCGCCTCTCGTTCTGTGCTGATTGGTTGACTATGCATTGCTATGAAGGATGCAGGGATTTGTAACTTTTTATACTCATGTGACAAAAAAGGCACCGGTGAGGTTTTTTTTTTGGCAACTGATATGTTTCCCAGTTGCTATGAAGAAAGCAATAAATGCTGTGTAGCAGGTTAAAACTGTGTGATCCTTCCTCAGTATGGCTAAGAAAACTGAAAGTGCATCAGTATTTATATCCGCCTCTCCTACTAACCATAGCATTTTGTATATAAATTATAGTGTATTTAGTACTAATCATTATCTGAGTATTTTCTAATTTGACCATATTTTATATCGTTCATGTCTTTGTGTTTCTTTGTGTCTTTGCAGTTGTTGCATAAGCAGTTTCCTCTGGGATCAATAAAGTTTTCTGAATCTGATTATTGTCTTTAAGACAGATATGGATATTTAGAGCTTTGTATCATTTTCCAGTTTATTAGTGTATTCCCCAAGACTGTAATCCAAACACTGTTGACTACTGAGGAAAAACATGCCCTCTTTCCCTTTAGCTGAGACACATTTTCAGACTGATTTACTTGTTTTGGGCCACTCTGACATAATTGGCCCTCTGCAGCTGGCACTGAGACCGCACTCCATGAGGCATAACTCCTCTCAAGGACAACGTGGAGCCGAGCCAGGCCAGTGGAGCCCCGAGCAGATGTCCAACTCCGCCACTGTGCAAGATGCATTAAGATGGACTACAAGATCAGAGTCTGTGCGTCACTTACAACTAGAGTCAGTTCTGAAGAAAAAGGCCTCTAATGTTGCATATCAGGTCTTCAATATGAGTGTAAACAGACTGTGTGTCCTTTGCTATTTGGGTTGGGTTGTGGTCTAGAAATGATTGCACTGATGATCCATCACTTACTCTGAAATGATGAGCTCACAGACTGGTGGCTCTGGTGAAGAACAAAAGATGAAATTTCAGAGACTAAAATGTCTTGGCTGATTGATTACATTTGGAGTAAAGAGGAAATTGTGTACCGTAGATCAAAGAAGAAGAAGAAGAAATCACCAAACAAGTCAATTTTCAGGTTTTCTTGTACAAAAACACCTTGACAAGATAACAAGAGTGTTGTTCGTAAAGTGGTTCCGAACATTTCTGACCAGCACATTTCAGTGTTTTTGCTGCATCTGAATCGATTCAACTGATTATGAAAATCTTAATGAGTTGAGACTATGGCACCTGTCGGGGGGGGGGGAGAGACATTAGGCAGCAAGTGAAGTCAGTTCTTGAAGTTGATGCTGGAAGCTGGAACAATGGGTGAAAAATTGTGATGGCTAGTTGACAGGGTCAGAGTATCTACAAAAAAGAGCAGGTCTTGTGAGGTATGCAGTGGTCCCAGTATGCAGTGGTCAATTCCTGTCAAAAGTGGTCCAAGGAAGGACAACTGATAAACTGGTGACAGGGTCAGGGACACCCAAGTCTCAAAGGTTAGCATGTCTGGTCTGATCCCACAGAAGAGCTACTGTAGCAGAATGCTGAAAAAGGTCATGCAGATTATGATAGAAGGGTGTCAGAAAACACAGCGCATCATAACTTGCTGTATAGCAGCAGACCAGTCAGAGTACCCATGCTGACTCCTGTCCACCACTAAAGCACCTACAGTGAGCACATGAGCATCAGAATTGGACCATGGAGCGAAGGAATAGAGTGGCTGGTCAGATTAATCACATTTTCTTTTACATCATGAGGACTGTCAGGTGTGTGTGTGTGTGTTACTTACCTGGAGAAGAGATGACACCAAGATGCGCTATGGGAGCCTCCAGAGGCGGTGTGATGCTCTGGGCAATGTTCTGCTGGAAAGCCTCAAATCCTGGCATTTATGTGGATGGAACACTTACCAAAACACTTTTGCAGACCAAGTTCACCGCTTCATGGTGACAGTGTTCTCTAATGGCTGTGGCCTCTTTCAACAGAATGATGACCCCCCACACACACACTACAAACACTGTTCAGGAGTGGTTTGAGGAACATGGAAGTTCAAAGTGTTGATCTGGGCTCCAAATTCCCAGATCTCAATCTGATTAGGCATCCGTAAGACAAACTAGTTCAACCCATGGAGGACACACCTCACAACTTATAGGACTTAACATGTCTGCTGTAAAGTGTTGGTGCAGAATCCACAGCACACCTTGCGAGGTCTTGTGGTGTCTTGATGGGTCAGAGCTGGATTAAATGTCTCAGCTGGCCTGCAAATACCTTGGAACCCCCAGGAGGAGATGGTGGATGTAGCTGGAGATAGGAAGGTCTGGGCTGAATCCTCAGCCTGCTACTACCACAACTCAGTCCCAGATAATCTGTAGAAAGCAAATGAAACACCATATTTAGTTTTAAATTATGTAAATGTTGGCTTCTACAAGCAACTCATGCACTGTTTGTCGAGAATGAACTAGTGCATGAAACCCTAATGCTCTTTTTATGCATGTTTTGGAGCAGGAGCCAGTATTTTCATTTTTAATTTTTATGTATGTAGTAGGGAGCCATTTGAGATTCATCATGATGTGCATTATTGCTTTATTATCTGGTGAGCCTAAACTGCTTATAATGCATTTCTTTTGCATTAAACCCTGATATAGTGTGATGTACTCACTGTTATGTGACAGAAAAGTTGAACTGATGAAATTACTACAATATACAATGGTGGGCATCCGAACATTTTGTCCATGGTTTCTTGGCATAGTTAATATGCTGTAAACTGTATATTTTTTCCCATTATCAATTATAAATAATTCATAATATTGCCATGATGATAAATGATTTAATGAAGTCTTATAAAACTGGCAAGCCACTTGAGGCTGTACATTACAGTGATTTTATTAACTGAAATGTGTACTTTGGGCTTAAATCATTGTATTGCCTGGCCTCAAATGGCTTATTGCTTTGTTAGCTTGATAAACAAACATGTTTTCTCACAAAAACATGTCAGTTATTTGAATGGTTCTACTATTGTGATTAGAAAATGTATTGAGATTTATTGGATTTTTTTGCAGCTCTATACACCCTAACATCATTTTATTTGTATAAGTTGAAAATTTGCGTCTTGACTCATTTGAGTAAGAGTCATTCAGATTGGTTGAGACGTTGGTTTTAGAGGAGTCCATTAAATATGTTTCTGGTTTCCTTAAAGACAAAAGCCTATGGCATTTCCCCATTAAAATGCCGACCTTGCTGATTCAGCCTCGGAGCTGCTCTAGTCTGGGCCCGGAGCCACCAAACAAAGGAAAGCCTCTCTGGAGAACACACGACGGGTGGCTTGCATAAACAGCCCTCTGAAATATCATATTTGATATCTAAAAGCTGTGCAAATAAATCACGCTTTCTTTCAAGGCCAATCCCATTTGAAACACAGTAATAAAGAGACAGCAAAAAATATTGTGTTATCAAAGTAACCATTGATGTTCTTTTAAACCTTAAGAAGCAAACAGTATTTTACCTCTTTATAAGATTTGCTTCTAAATGTGTGCTCAAGTGATAATCCAATAATGGCTTAGACCTAAATACCAATTGGCATTTTCATCATACAGGTTTTTCAGACTTAACATCTTTGTGGCAAGACATGGCAGAGAAATATTACTGGTTTGTTGCTGGTCATATGGCTGACCACAGGTCCTCCCTGGGGCTAGCTCAGAGCTGACTACAGGCAACTTCCTCTTGTGTCCCCCAACATCTTTTACGGCTCGATAAATTCTGCAAGCCTTGCTTTCTAACGCCATTCCAAACTCACAAATTATGTAATGTCCATTTTCTTTTGGGTTTTTTTTTCACAGGTTTTAATGCTTTAAAAAATAAACACAAGCTTTGCAAAGGCAGTAAATCCAGTAAGAGCTTCAGGTTGTGTTCTTACCCACCAGGAGCTGAAACTGAGCCAGCACAGCTGAAGACTCATCGCCCGTTGAGTTCCCACATGTCGCACTTTCCCCTCCCCTTCCCTATCGCCACCTTTGTCTCCAGGTAACCACAGATCCCCTCTGTCAGGCTTCACCAGTGCCATTTTGGGAAAGAGCAGTTCTCTTGGCAGGACCATATGGCACTCCGACTCCCTAGTGCCATCCACGTCCACTCTGTTTCAATGTAAATCAATAGGATAGGGCCTACGGCTCAACCCTGGGGCACACCACACAAGTTCAGGACTCACGCAGGCCTGGATTATGAGCGGAAGGGCAGAAGAGAGTGCAAGGGAAGCTAAAATGGCAAAGCTTTACAAGATTAGGATAACGCACTGGTTTCCCCCTGCGAACACGCTGCAAATCTTCCAAGCAGGAAGCTGTACCTGAGGGTTTTAATACACTTAGCTTTTAGAAAAACAGCAGGCTTTTATACATAAAAGCAGAGTGAAAAACAAGGTCATGCATTTTTTGTCTTTAAAGTAATTCTACCAGTCAGACATACAGGTTTTGTGTTTTTTGGCTCCAAAATTTCTAAACTTGTAGATGTCCATACAGACAGTATAAGAGCATGATAAAATGTTCCGGTAACTCTTTTTAACATTTTAATAAATGACCAAGACAGTTTGAGAACACAGGTTTAGTCATCATTTGCAGCAAACCGTGGTCAAACACACTCTGGGAAATTATCCAGGGTGGTCTTTGTTCTAACTGACCATGCTTGAAAGTCAAAGCATTTACAAAGTTTCATGGTCATGTGAAATAGTTGATGCTTTTACTGCTATAAGGGACATTTGCACCACTTGCTTTGTATTTTTACACAAATACACACCCAACCTATTTACAAAACTGACATTTCAAGCAGCTGAATAAATGAACAGTGCAGAAAACTAAATAAAACAGATTCAGCAAGATGGACTATTTTGTCAAATGTGTATTAAAGCCTGGTCACCCTTGTCAGTGACTTTTCATGAGCAAATTTCCAGTGATTTTGATGATACTCACCACAGACACAGATTCAATGGCATAAATTTCTATGGCGAAATTTCACATTGTGTTTTTGAACTTTGCAGGGCAGGAGATGGATTCATCATTACTTATATGGTTTTACCGATTGTAATGACGAATTAACCACAGGCTTATCAAAGCTGCTCATAAGTCATCACATCACCACGAACCGTGCCATTTATCTTCATTTTCTTGGCTACAGATCAGTGTGAAACACTTGACTCTTGCAAATATAGATATTCTGTGTTGTTGTCATTTATGTTTACTGAAAAAACTGGCATGCTAACTGCATCAACATGGATTTTTTTTTTATTGTCCTGATGCTTTGGGTAATTACCATAAACACTCTAGAGGAGTTTACGGTCCATTCAAAAAAGTTACAAACACTTCAAAAAAGAATACAGCACAAAAGCTCTTGAGCTTGAAAAGAAAACGACATAGTTCAACAAAAAAAGTGTTTTATTGTACAAAGATAGGACTCATATTGGCTGTCCCACAGTTTCTAACCACCATAATTTACTTGGGGCCAAGCATGTCATGGGGACGAACCCACTGATCAAACTGCTCCTCGGTCAGGTATCCCAGTTTAATAGCAGTGGCTTTTAATGTTGAGCCTTCTTTGTGCGCAGTCTTGGCGATAGTAGCAGCTTTGTCGTAACCTGAGAGAGACAAAGAGGTAAGAAGAGTTATGCAATATCAATTACTGCTAAATAAAAGAGCTTGCAAGAGTGTATAAACACTTCAAATGGAACTCCAAACAAGAAAAGAAAGCGGGGAAGAAGAAAGAACCTGGAAAGCTCATCTGAGAAACACTTGGAAATGCAACTACATCCAAATCCGTATGTGTATCAAAAAATACAACTCAATTCATTACACCAACAGCCTTTTATGCCCTTCTCCTTTCCCCCTGTTAAACACAAACAGCCCTGTGCCTAGTTTAAGCCTGGGTGATATACAGCTGTGTGATATAAGCCTGTGGGTTTCCATTAGGACTAGTATGTCTGAAAGTGCCTCTTGCTCCCGAGTGTTTCAATAGAGGCGGAATATCAACGCTCTCTTTCCTCCTGCTTTATATGCAGATGTGAACATGCTGAGGTGCTTCTTTGTTCTATGTTGCGAGCTATTATTTATTTACTATGAGAGCCTAGGAATTCCTATGTGCTTCAATTCGGTGAATAGATAAGAAATAATCCTCTATTTTATTCACTTTCTTCATTCTTATGAAGCGCGTTACTGCTGTGAAAGGAGAGATACCATAAAGACACGCGATCAGTGTTAACAGCTATTTTTCTTCGGATACAGACGTCTGGCCGCATGCTGTAAATTATTGAGCTGTGTATAAAATAATAATAACTTGATGAAAATACTTCTTCACATTCCACCTCAGTGCATGATCTTCTGCGAGTGTCATTTATTTGAAATGTGCATGAGGACTCGAGTTCTTTATATATTCTGGAATTCCAATATGCTAGCTTCTGAATATTCAAATCACGATTTGAGTATTAGTTTGTATGTTTTGTTGCTAAAATGGAGGAAACAGGTCAACAATTCAGTGGAATGCTATAAGGTTAAAGTAAACAATTTTGCTTGTTTTAAAAGTAACGTAAATGTAACGTAAATATATTACACTTTGCAAATGTTACATCACTGAAAGCAGAAGGGAAAAAGTTTTACAAGTCATCACCATCTACTACTGTGCCAGTTAGTTCCAGTGTTAGAATGAACTCAAGGCAGCCTGTTACTCAAACACAGTGACTGTAGGATATACGTTGTACTAAATGTTGTATTGTGTATCATAATAATATGATATGACAACATTGTGTACTGTGTATTATTATGTGCTAGTATCAGACAAAACAGCCTGTTTTCTTCTTCCCTGTATATACTGTTTTGCATACTCGAATGTAAATGTGAGTCACCATTATTTACCCAGCACAGTACAAAATTAATACTTCAGACAGAAATGTTACTATGGCTAGCAATTAGGGCCAGCTTAAACATTATAAGGTTGGAATCATTTTTTGGGTACTTCTAATTGAGAACTTGAATACTTATCCCCAAAATTTTTTTAAATTTTTTAATTAAATATTTTCCTGACTGCAGTTCAAAACGTTTTCGGTAGGGCAACAATGTATTAATTCTCAGGTAAAGCACAGCTTCTCACGCCCCATGTGTTGTTGCAGAAACTGTGATTATAGCCTCTCGTTCGAATACAGCTTGTATGAGTCAAGTCATACAGACACAGCATAGCTCTGGTTTTTGAATCTACAGGATTGTCTGACAATGTGGAAGACAAGAGCCTCATCCAGGACCAGACCTCACCACAACAAACTGGGCTCTGGCTTTAATGTCGTCCAACCAGAAACTAGTAGTATCAGATGAGTATTTTCTTGTAATCTAATAAATGTACCATTTGAAACAATATTTCCAGACTTTAACCCTTTTTATTTCCAAAAGTGATGATCTGAGCACTTTAGTATCTTGAAAGTCATCGCAATTGCAATACGAAGCAGTGAAACCTCACTTCAGATGTATTGGCCAAATCATGCAGGCCTAATAAATACTGACTGGAATGTAAATGTACCCACAAACAGATTAGTTTGACCAGCCCTACAAATAATGGACAAAATTCATTAAAAAGTTGTGCCAAAGTCATCAATCTTATTGTGTTATTTGAAAGACCCAGAACCCCCCCCCCAAAGAACCACATAGAAGGTACATGGTTTAGGGTCACACCGCTACAAACCAGAACTTGCTCAGCTGAGCCAAAACTGCCCGCTAAACGAAATCCTGTTAAACCTCACCGTCCACGCAAGGGCATGGACTCATTATCTTGTCTAGGAATGCTCCCGAATCCAATTACTTCACTAGATATAGGTTCGCGTCCTGCACTCAGGGGCCGGACGGGAGCCGATTCAGACAGACAGTCTGAGCGCTGCGCCATGCTGGGGTCCTGCTGGCCTGACCCCATCCTGGGCATTTGGAGGGTCTGTGTGTGTGTGTGTGTGTGTGTGTGTGTGTGTGTGTGTGTGTGTGTGTTAGGGGCCTCACGCTCTCTCGGCAGCTGCTCGGGGACAGGACAAACGGATGGAAATAGGCAAAGTGCCACTGTATTTGCAAGTCTGATGAAGGTCATCAATCAGACTGTAGGCTGGCCTGAGCGCCCCAGACCACCTGAATCGAACACACATACATGCCTTTCCCCCACCTCCTCTCATAACTTTCACTAACTCTTCTTTTCTTTACTACTGAGAACACTGACTGTTATTAGAGATGGCTTGATAGTACTTCTTCCTTTTCCCTCTATTGATATTGGCCAGATCCGACTTCTTTTAATCTGCTAAGCTTTAAAAAGAGCTGGTTTTTTTATTGAAGCACTTACGATAAGCATCTAAAAGTATACCATTATACTCAAAGTACTCCAGCTGTCTTGTACCATAAAGGAAGAAATGCACAGCTAACAACATGACATAGTGTGTACTATTTCAACTTAACAATCACACTACTTTTCTTCTTATGTTCTATTATTATTATTATTATTATTAACAACAACAATAATAATAATAATTTTTTATAGCTGAAATTTGGCACCTCTTCTCCTCCTACAGTTATTTTAATACTGGCATGGTACCATTGTCAAAATATCGGTTTATATCTTGTTTGTTTATATCAGGGACTGAGCATTGATCATTTAAAAAATAGATTTTTTGTGGTCAAGTCGCCTCTGTAACATATGGTGAGAGAGAGGGCAATCGAGTCAACCTTCAAAATGCGTGCCAGAGAGAGTCTGTGATGTCACAGGAGAAACACAAATGAAAAGAACACACACAAAGCAGACTCATATACAGACTTCAAGACAGTAAAAAAAAAAAAAAGATGTGTTACTGTTTGTTGTGGTTTAATTAAAAATAACCAGCCTGTGAGCGCAGCTACATGTGTTTTCAGCCATCCTTAACCATAAATGGCTTGGTAAGTGTTCACTGGTTTTTATAGCAACCAAGCAATCACAATTCGGAAATGCATCTAGTTTTGGCTAGTATTGGATACCAAAACCCATTTATTCTGGAAGCCCCTGTAATTATCAATCCAGTCTATGTCTTTACAGATCTCAGTATTTATCAGCTGATGTTTTTGCTCTTTTTATTTGAAAGGCAGCCGCCTGGATCAGGCTAGACTAAGCTGGGCATGTCTCATTAATTTCCTTATAAAGAGCATTTCCATGCTGACAATGCTGTATTAATGCCTGGACTTACCAGGGCTCAACCCCTCAGGCTGGGAGGGGCCAGAAATAATGCTGGAGTAAACGACTACAAATAATATAACTTCCACTGATATTTTCGACAAGGCGGTGTTATGGGGCTACGCTTTTTCAGCCTGCGTTGTGAGTGGCAGTGGTGGGCTGTAAAGGTTAAGTGTTGGAAAAACAAAAACAACAAACAAAAAAGCAGAAATAATACATTGCAAAGCTATAACCTTTACTGCTGTATCCTTTGTGGAATCAAATGAAAACAGCAGCCCTGGATGTTCTCAAACATGGTTGTGATGGTGGTTTTCTTCAACACTGACTTGCTTTTTCAAGAGCAACCAGTTCCTCTGCTGAACTATCCCATGATTTATGGATTTTTTTAATTTATTTTTTATATGATTTGGCCTATTTTCCACTTTACAAGCATATTTCCACAACATAATAGCTATTCATCCTCAATGTCACATCTATGAACACAGTTTCATTTCTAAGGAAATTTGAATGGCCACTTATGTTTAGCCCAAACCTTCAACATGTTTGAGAACATGCAGGGCTGTAAAGTGTTGGAAAAACAATATAAACAAACAAACAAAGAAAAGCGTAAATAATACATTTCTATAAGCTTTACCGTTGTGTCCTTGGTGGAATCCAATGAAAACAACAGCCCAGTAAGTTCTTAAACATGTTAAAGGTTTGGGCAAAACATAACTGGCCATTCAAATTCCCTTAGAAATGAAACTGTGCCCATGATGTTGATAATGAGTAGCAGTTACGTTGTGGAAATATGATTCTAAACTGGGAAAAAATGGAAAATAAGCAAAAGAGGAAAAAAATGTCTCAATTCTCTTCACACAGCGGAATGTTTTTGTCAGAGCTGCTTTTAATATTGTGGTCTTTTATTATTTACAGTCTTGTTTGCGTTTTTCAATTGAGTACAAGTTCCAAGCTAAATAAATACATATTTGGAATTAGGCCAAAGACTAGTATTTCCACATTTTTTCAAGCGCCTAAGTATTACTATTGCAAAAATACAGGCATCTGAAAATGGCCAATCAAGCATTTTTGCAAATTCAGTGTAACTCAAACTATATGAGCTAGGCCAGATGAACTTGGCCCAGGGACAAACAAAATGTCACAAAATGGTTCAGTTCTGAGATGGACCACTGGCTGAGTCGACCCAGTGGTTTAACTCATGAAACAATATCTCAATTACTAACTTTCGAATGCTGCAAAGCAAGCTATTAAATAATTTTAAGATCAGATCAATCTAGCTGCTGTATCTTGCTGTAGGACACGCCCACAGGACAGACAAAACAGTGGCTAATTGTAGCCTGCTAGGCTGAGATCCATGGCAGAGTGCCAGTAGTGTAAAGTCTACGTTTGTCATATATGAGCACACCACAGCACACAGTGTGAAAAATGCATTTAATCCATTCACCAAGTGAAGCAGTGGGCAGCCAGGAACACAGCGCCCAGGGAGCAGTGTGTGGGGACGGTACCTTACTCAAGGGAACCTCAGTGGTGCCACTGGCAGTCCTTGGACTCTAACCCACAACCTTCTGATCGCAGGGGCGACTCCCTAACCACCAGGCCACCAGCTGCCCCAATGCTTTATCTTGCTAGGTCACGTCGAACAATAATTATTATAATTTTACAGCAAACAAGCCTGAATGGAGTGTTTTTTTTTATCCGTCTGGCTGGTTTTGACTCTCTCTGTCTAAGAACAATCAGGAGAGACTCATTTGAGCTTTAAATGGAAAGTTTGACCATAGGGGCTAAAGTCATTATGAATGGAAGCTACTACTCACCAGACAGCATGACATGCTCTGTATAATGCTAATCAGTGAGTATGGGTGTTTAGTTACTGTCAGCCACATCAGCATTATTGACTGAACGATCCCTTTAAAAGGGCAAGTCAGCAAGTCTGTTAATCACATATTTCCATATGCGTGACCTAAACACAAGAATCGTGTTTGTAAGAGTTCAGCTATGACTGAATGGGGAGAAATAAAACTGGTTAAATTAAGTAAATAAAAAAGTGTTTTAGAAGCTTTTAGAAGTTGTGCTGCTAAAGCCTGTGTCAGAGCGCCCCCTGCAGGCTGAGTGGTGTCGGTGGGCTTGCCTATGTGAGGGTTGAGGGCAGTGACGAGCATCAGGGACTCGTTCATCAGCTTGTTGATTCGATCCGTGTTGGCTTCGATTCCCTCCACACAGTTGTTAGTGAAGGAAACAGCAGCATCTCCTAGCAACCGGGCGGAGTTTAGAACATTCTTAATCTAAAAATGAGAGAGAGAGAGAGAGAGAGAGAGAGAGAGAGAGAGAGAGAGAGAGAGAGAGAGAGAGAGAAAAACAAACAAACAG
>JBBIGA010127166.1:0-23724 GCA_037576975.1 Alestes dentex | reverse complement strand
CCTCTTGCGCTGCTTTGTGCAGAGAGGGGGGGGACCTTCTGTACGCGCTTTTCCATAAGAGAAAACACACACACACACACACACACACACACACACACACACACACACACACACACACACACACACACACCATGTCCTCTGCAGGATTATACTGCATCGTACTGAACTGTATTTACTATTGTAATTTTGTGTTGTGATTTAACTCCTTGAGTCCTACTATACTTATATCTAATACATGTAGCTTCTCTGTCTAAACCAACTTTTACTGTTCACCCATTAATCTTATACAGTTCGTATAAGAGGCCCACATTTCTCATAAACTGTGTCTATGTGGTCATATTTCAAGATTAAAAACTATAATCAGTTAATGGTTCAAGGAGTCAATGCATTGTAGGTTATGAGGTGATTTTTCAGTTTTAAGGGATGAAGCTGTTCTGATTTAAGTCTGATTGTTAGGAATCTCTGTGAAGGTTTTCTACCCAGACCTTATTAAAATGTATAATTTTCTAGCATACTTTTGGCTTTACGTTTGTTGTTGTTTTTAACCGCCCACTAGCTCCCCCAGTGATGCCACCGACACCGGGAGAGTACATTTATATTTACATTTATGGCATTTAGCAAACGCTCTTATCCAGAGTCACGTACATCAGTGCTCAAGCGATCCACATCTGTTCTACAACCTGTAAAGCTGTACTTAAATCAACGTCCGCTATACAACCAAGTTACTGCTAGCTTAGTTAACAACTTAACAGCTCCTGTCAAAGAAAAGTCAGAAGTTAAAGCAAAAGTAAGAAAAGCATGGAGTTAATTTTTTTAAATGAATATAGGGAAGAGAAATTAATAAACAATAACAAGAGGCCTAGTGTCCCTGAAGAGGTGGGTCTTCAGACGACAGAGTTCGTTCCACCACTGGGGGGCCAAGACTGAGAAGAGTCTTGACGCATGTCTTCCTCTCACACTTTATTAATCAGGAGGGATCCCAAAAAGTCCCAATCCCCAGTTTATCTCTCGCAAATGAATTTGAGGTCTGTTGGTCTCACTTCTGCAGGAAGAAGGCAGAAGAGAATGTTGTGATCATTTTTCCTTTGCCAGGACTCTACTATCCTTCTCTCAGGGTGCTATAGCCACACCACAGAACTTTCCTTCACACAAATTTTGTTGTCAGCACTCATGGGCGCCGGAACCATTATAGCAGGGGGGGACATATCCCCCCACTTTTCAAAATCATTCGTTTTTTCCCGCTCACCTTTTGTTTCCTGGACAACAGCTGAGACTTTGCACGCACGAACCCTCCCCGACAACGACCGAGACTTTGTACGCGCGCAGCCCCCCAACCCCTCCTTCCCCTACCATGACTCCCCCCCCCTCAGATGTATTCCCCCCCCACTTGAAAAATGCTTCCGGTACCCCTGCCAGCACTGCGTTAGATGGTACCATGGTATCACTAAAACATGCATTTTCAGACTATTCCCATAAATAATGGGAAGTATTAACAAGTATGAACTTTTATAAATGTATACCTAAACACATATTTGGAGTTTCAAAAATTTTCATGATTGAATAAAGTGAATAGGCAAGCTTGCTCAAATTTCTCTCTCTCTCTCTCTCTCTCTCTCTCTCTCTCCTCAGCATGGTATCTGGCCGGGTGAGCCTGTGCTGTTGATGCTGGATGATCTGGAGCTGCAGTGGAAGAAGGGCCGGCTGCACCACCTGCAGGCTGCCATGGAGCTGCTCATATGGGTGGTACTGGGAGAGCATCTAGATAAGGTCACACACTCCTACAGAATTCCTGTTAAATGCAGTGCTCAGTCTTCTCATCCTGATTCGTTAGAATGTATCTTTCATGGCTTCTTAATTCTGATTGGCAGGAGCTCGTTCCGAGGCTGTGGCTTGTTCAGAAGCAGAAGAGCCAGAACACTGGTGAGTGCTGGTGTGTTTTAGATGACTAAACCGACTAAAACCAGTCAGTCTGTGTGAACAACCACTGCTTGCTTCAGAACTCTACAGGTTAGATACACTATCTGGTAAAAAGTATTGGGACGCCTGACTATTACACCAACTGGTACTATAACAGGTGTTTTAGGTATTTTTAACCGGTGTTGTTTAGGTGTACTGAGCGTGCAGTATCCTGGTTGAATTGTGGATGAGTGACTTAAGTTTATCTTTACAGGTCTAAGATACAGACGTGGACTACTCAAGCACTGATGTACATCGCTCTGGATAAGAGCGTCAGCTAAATGCCGTAAATGTAAATGTAAATGTAATGACCTTGCACTCAAATACATAGACTTTAATATGGAGTTGGGGAATTTGTGTACAATCATTCTATAGAACATTTATGAGGTCAGGTCCTGATGTTGGACGAGAAGGCCTGGCTGGCAATCACTGTTCCAGTTCATCCCAAAGGTGTTTGACAGGGTCGAGGTCAGGGCTCTGTACGGGCCGGTCCAGTAGAGAAGGGAATAGAAAAGGTTCTTCCCCAAACTGTGTCCACAAAGTTGGAAGCATGGTGTTGTCCAGAATGTCTTGGTCTGCTGATGCATTAAAATTCCCTTTCACTGGAAGTAAACTGATCTAGCCCCGAAAAACAGGTGTGTCCCAATACTTTTGTTCAGATAGTGTACACTTCTATCAGTGATGTCTAGACTAGTGGCAGCTGGTGGCCTGGTGGTTAGGGCGTTCGCCCTGCGATCAGAAAGTCGTGGGTTTGCGTCCCAAGACTCCTAATGGCACCTCTGAAGCACCCCTAAGGTACCCGCTACTTGGTGAATGAGTTAAGTGCAGAGGAAGAATTTCGTGCTGTTCACACTGTGTGCTGTGGTGTGTTTACGTATGACAGAATGGTCACTTTACACACTTTAGTGGTCTGCAACTTTTAAGTGCTCTCATTTTTGTGCTTTAATTTTTTTTTCTCAATGATTTCAAAATGCCAACTGTCCACTCCATTCTATGTAAAAAATTATGACGTCTGGGCCCATAAAATGAATGTTTCTCATCATAAAATATCAAGTAAAAATCATTAATGATGTAGGCTTATAAATATTAGCAATGTAGGCTCGAAGTGCACAACAGTTATGTCTAAAAATGTCTGGTAAATACTTATGACAGACCACTACAAACATTTAAAATGCAATGTCAGATCAAGTTATAGGATGTTAAAGGCTATTGAAGACAATATAAATTCATGATGTTCATGATTTCCCTTTATTTTTCTTTATCACTCTCTTGCCAGCTGCGACTTGTTATATTCCACACACGGGTAAGTGACTAATCACAGGCCATGTCTCAGTTTGTTTCTTTTTTTCAGCTTGTTTTCTTTTTTCAGCTTTTTTTGTGCTCAATATCAGATGTGGCCTTGTTTGATATTGAAATGTTTTTTGTGTCTTTTGTCAGTGTGGAACTGGATATGCCACGCTGCAGGTATGCCATTTTTGTTGTGCTGTTCAAATAGGAATTTTGCAGGATTGGGCACATTGAAAGTGGTTGTATTGTTTTAGTAAATTGGATATTGACTGTGAAATGTTTGATTGTACCTGGTGTTTTGAACACATAGGCTTGAATATACATTATTGGGACAAAAGTATTGGGATGCTGTAACAGTTTCCACTCTTCTTGGAAGGCTTTCCACAAGATTTTGGAGTGTTTTTGTGGGAGGTGTTTCCCAATGCTTTTGTCCATATAGTGTACATAGTATGACTTTTTCACAGAATATTAGATGTAGCACATCTGTTTAAATAATCCATGTGTTGTGCTCTGAGAAGCTTTATCAAGATATAAAAAAAGGGATTATAAAAAATACTCTATTATAAAGGTTTGTGCATTATTTCCGTTAGTAAAAAAAAAAACATAATAATAAATATATTTATATATATATATATATGGGGCGCCGTTTGTAAAAACAGTTTCACAAATTTAGAGGTGTCATTTTGTCATCATTTAGCGCAATGTTCACACAATTTTCACACATTTAGCGCTAAATGTGTTAAAAAAAAACAGTGTTACATTTTGGTACATTTTCTTGCTGCGTAATTGTTAAATGTTTAATATAAATGTTAAATGTTTAATATAAATGTTAAATCTAAATGTTAAATCTAAATCTAAATGTTAAATCTAAATGTTAAATCTAAATCTAAATGCTAAATGTTAAATCTAAATGTTAAATCTAAATCTAAATGTTACATCTTATATCTAAATATCAAACCTAAATCTAAATGTTAAATCTAAATCTAAATATTAAATCTAAATCTAAATGTTAAATCTTAAATCTAAATGTTTGAATATTTGGTCTGAATATTTGGAATGAACTTTTCATTATGTTTGCCGGGCAATTAAAGTTTCCGTTCCAAATTAGTTTTTATTTGGAATATTAACAAAATATTTGAAAATGTGTTGGAAGTCTTAAATTCATTTTTCAACCAGATTCTGTCCATAATTGTAATTTGGTTACATTGGTGGTGAATGGAACCAGGTGTCCGCCTCTAGAAGTTCCCTCACAGAACGTTAAAAAGTTAAAGCTGGAGGCGCTGAAATGTAACTGCTGCACCATTAGTAACCACCTAGGAACACCATAGAATCCACCTAGGAACAGCCAGTTACTGTAGCAACCATGCAATCCACTTTTTGCCTTTTCTTGTGGATATGCAACCTAGTCTTTTATTTCTTTCAAAGTGGAGGTGACTCTTGACCCTGCCACAGCTCACCCGGCCCTGCTAGTTTCGGAAGACAGGAAGTGGATGCGCTGCAGTCCAGAGCCGCTGGACGTCCCGCGATGTCGAAAGCGCTTCGACGGCTGGCAGTGTGCTCTAGGCACTGAAGGTTTCTCCTGCGGGAGGTGCTACTGGGAAGTGGAGGTGGGTGACAGAGACTGGCGGCTTGGAGTGGCCAAAGAATCTGCCTTGAGGAAAGGATACGGCTTTCTAAACACACAGAGCGGTTATTACACTCTGAAGCTGGAAAGAGGGACGGAACTGAAAGCCCTGACCGTACCAGTCACCCCACTGACCCTTTCTTCGATTCCCAAATGGGTAGGTGTTTACCTGGACTATGAGGAAGGTCAGCTGTCCTTTTATGACGTCCAGAGACGAAGTCACATCTACACGTACTGCGAAAGGTTTACCGAAACACTCTTCCCTGTCTTTGGCACCTCAGAGATGGTCAGACACATGGTAGTGAGACCATCCGGACTCCGGTGGCCCTGCCTCTGTAATGGACCATGTCTGTTTAGCTGAGTACGACGCATACACTCCTAAACGCACGTGTCAGTCCAACAGTCCATGTGAAATCACTGAGGTGATGTTACCATGCCCTGTACATAGTGTGCAAAACTCTAGGCTTCACTTCTTTCTGAGACGCTTTAAAAAGTGGGTGTGGCCTTCATTTTAAATGAGTGCTTTGAAAGAGGTACACATCACTTCTTACTATTAATGCTGGATACAACATTAATAGAGGATAATGAAGGAAAACAACTATACACGAATGGCTCACAATTCAGAAATATAGGTGTTTTACTCTTGTAAAACACCTATATTGACAAAATTGAACTGTGATTTGAATAAATGCCTGGTCTGATGTACTTCAGTGTGGTGATGTACCTATTTTTCTCCAGACAAAAAAAAATAACAAACGTGTCGCTGTAGGTGAACACACCTTCAGACCTATTAAACCATGCATATTTGCCTTTTGGCAACCAGATATGTCTTGCAGATTTTAGCAAACGAACATGCATCTCGTTTTGATAAACGGACCATACACCAAGAAAAACCCTCGATATACATCTAGGCTCAAGGGTTGTGATTTTTCAGAGCACTATTTTAAGGCAAAAACACTCATTTTAAAAACCTCTGTATGTGTAGACTACACATCTGTCCTAGTTTAGAGGACCCTAATGACATATCACCCATCAAATGTTTGGAAACATCTTGCCTTGATTTATATATATGTATGTATGTATGTATGTATGTACATTGCTTTGCGTTCCTTAAAGTGTCTTCCTTGGTTTGAAGAGCAGCAGAAGACATTTTCCCAAACTATGGACATTTGACTATTTTCTAAAGTATATAATGGAATCTAAGCAGAAATTCTATACTGAAGCTCTTTTAGCCTAATGGTGATTGAGAGATTTGACTGATGAGTTATTGCTATACTTTTTTATTTTGGTTTCGAGGTTTCGAGGTTTTTGTGAAGAAATTGTTTTGAAATGCTAGTTGTGCACACACAGGCCAAGAATATAGAACAAACTGTACATAGGAAAGTAATTTTAGTTTTTGTATATGTAACAATATAAAAAAAGCAAGTTTAAAGGTTTTGGGTAACAAACTCAATCTCTTTCTTTCTCTCTCTCACTCTTGCTCTCTGTCAAGATACTGTTTGAAACTCTTTATTTTAACTTGAAACTTTATTTTAAAGTCCTATCTGCATACATGCAATGTCCTGTAAATATAAAGCATTTGATCTCATTGTGTATTTCAGTATTTTGCTTGCATCACGATATCTTGTAATAAAAAGTGGACATAATGGACCGTTGTGTTTCATTACATTTTGAATGAATTGAGTTGACATTTTTAGCAAAAAACAAATGCAGAAAAATTGGATACGGATGTGAAATGGCTTTTTAAACATGACTTCTCTAATAACATTTTAATTAAGGTAAAAATGTATATAAAAAAATACAATGCAAAGTTTAAAAGTGACATATGAGAAATATTTCCTAAATGGCAGAAGCACGTTTATCCCAGCAACTTTGGCATCCTGTCTAAATTATAGCAACTGTTTAAAATCATACTGGGACGCCAAACTCAGTAACATTTACAGCCAGCAGAGAATAAACTGTGTAAATTGATTTTGCAGTGTTAATGCATGAGTTAGTTCCATGAGAAATGTAAACACTGAAATCCAATGAGACTGAAATTACATTATGTATGATATTTGAGTACTTGTCTGGTGCATCTTTTCCAAAATGTCAAATAAAATGACCAAAAAAACCAAACACAAACAAAAAAAAAAAACCAACAGTGGACAACTATAAAATATGTACCTAAATAAAAAAATAACAGTCTTGTAATAGGTGACAGAAGGTCTAAATACTTACATACAGTTGTTTTGGCACAGGGCATAATATTCAAATACTTTTTGTTTACATTCTTCAGTTTATATTACATCCAAAACAAGCCTGTAAATGTGAATATGATTTTAATTAGTATGTAGTGCTATATGGGATAAAAATTATATATACTGAGAAATGAAACAATACAGAGATTTGAATTTTTGCCCCTTCCAGTTATAGCTGGTCAACTACACTCTGTGGACAGATGTATTGGTACATCTCACCATTATTCCAACATAAACTTTAATGGCATTCAAATCCATAGACTTTAATATGAAGTTGGTGCCCATTTAATATGGATTTTGTGCCCATTCATTCTGTAGAGCATTTATGAGGTCAGACACTGGACGAGAAGGCCTGGCTCACAATCTCCATTCCAGTTCATCCCAAATGTGTTGTATGGGGTTGAGGTCAGGACTCTGTGCGGTCCGGTCAAGCTCTTCCACATCGAACTCATCCATGTCTTTATGAAGCTTCCTTGGTGCGCTGGGACACAGCAACTATACATGTCCCAATACTTTTGTCCAGTGTATGTTTAGTTTTGAAATTTTACACTGAATCCTCTAGGCAAGCGTGGCTAACAAGTGATGAAGGCTATTGTGATACAAATTAGCATCATGCTAACTGCCTCCCTAAATCATCACACACTTGCCTCATGATGCTCATTGGCTTACACTAAAGTTTTCATTACTTGGGCTGATCAGCTTATTTGGCCAAGGGGGGCTGTTTGCATTTGAATAGGCCTTTTCTTTTAAACCTGTGGATTGTAGGTCTGGGGTGAGACTAAAGCAAGGTTTACTGTTTAAAGTGTGTTAAATTTGTGAAATCAGGCTTCGTAGTACTGTTTCTCCACTTTCTTTGTTACACTGGATGTTACTCCTCGCTGCACCATCTCCACCTGCCGCATTATGCTGCCACTCGACTCTATATGCTGCGTAACCTGTCTGCTCGACATCATCATACCATCTGAAACACACACACACACACACACGCACACACACTTGTTACTGGACTGATTCTTAAACTGATTTGTACACAACTGAATGACTGAATCAGAATCACAAAGACACACAGAGACACATAGATGAGAACAATATACAACGTGAAGTCTGAATAAAAAGCTATAGACAAAAAATACACTTTGATATCTACACAAATGCCAGATATACGTACTATAGATAAGTAACAGAGTTAATTGAAATCTAATGACACAGAGGATAGTTAGGAGCATGCTATTGCACTTATTAGAGATCAGTAGTGTATAAGTAATATATTACACATGTAAGACTATGTGCACATAAGATATCACACATAATGATAGTGTTTAGCACATAATAAGAACATTGTACCATATTGCACATGGTAGACAGTTGCATAACATAGCAAAATAATGCACACAGTGATACACATGATGAGTGATATAAACCCGGTAAGATATTACACAACATTAAGCAACAGGCTACTGCACAGATTGCACAACAAAAGACTGCTTGGCTATTGTAATAATATGCAGTTCTGTATTGATTTTACACCATTTTTACACAAAGCTGGTGGGAAATAAGCTTCTGTTATTTGTTCGCTTCATTAGCCTTGTAGCTCCAGTGCAAAATTATGGAAACTTCAGGGATCAGGCATGTTCTGGCCACAATATCACTTGAAGAATGTAGATGATGAAGGGGTATTTTACTAATGGATGGTGATTGGCTTGGCACAATGATATGGGACAGTGGACGAGCGAGTGAGGAGGCAGCCCCCCCCCAGGGCCATGTAATCTTTGAATAAAACAGCAATGTCGTATCTTTCTGACTCCGCTTGATTTTTTTTGGACTAAGACAAAGTTTCGGACTTAGTTTTTTGTTCCAATTCTCCACGACAATGACTCTAGAGCAGGGGTGCACACTTCAGTCTGTGTCTAGAACAGTTCAGTGGTTCCCCAACTCAAACACACCAACAAAACCTGGCAATTAACAGCTGAATTAGATGTGTGGGGCAGCTGGTGGCCTAATGGTTAGAGGGTTTTCAGAAGGTTGTGGGTTCGAGTCCCTGGAATGCAAGGTTCTGTCCTCACACACTGCTCCCCAGGTGCCCCTCATTGGTGGCAGCTCCCTGCTTCACTGTGTGGTGTGTTCATGCATGACTATAAGGGGCCACTTTCCTTTACTTTGAGCATGGAAATCACCAAAATGTGCTGGACACCAACTCTCCAGGACTTGAGCTGAGCACCTCTTCTATAGAGCCAAATACAGTCATGATCTTTACCATCTATACCATTTGGATACAATGTTTCTGTCTCTATACATAATCTGTGTGTGTGTGTGTGTGTGTGTGTGTGTGTGTGTGTGTGTTTGTGACTCTACCTGATGTGACGAAGGGCTCAGAGAACATGGTGTGACTGGTATGTGTGCTGCTCTGTGTGGGCAAGTTAAACACTTCTCTCCTCGTCATAGACTGACTGCTGTACTGGCCCATAGATCCTGTAGGTAAATAAATATTACATTTTTATGCATACATGTATGCAAAACATTACAGATACATTAACATTCAAAAAGAAAAAGGACCTGAACCCCCAGTTATAGCTGTGATTTACCATCCTCTCAAGCCTGACTTCCTTTTTCTCTCTCACATTATCTGATTTCCTCACTCAGCGTAGCTCTGCATCTTTATGCCTACTCCTCTTCAGTTTACATATAACTCAATATATATTCAGTTTACATATTCATTCATTCATTTTCTGTAACTGCTTAATCCTTACTAGGGTCCCGGGTACCTGAAGCTACTCCTGGTATGGGGTGCCGTATGTAAAAACATCTTAACAAATTTAGAGGTGTCATTTTTCCATCATTTAGCGCAATTTTCACACAATTTTCACACATTTAGAGCAACATTTTCTTGCTGCGTAAATGTTCAATCTTAAATCTAAATGTTAAATCTATATCTAAATGTTAAATCTATATCTAAATGTTGAATCTAAATCTAAATTTTAAATCTTAAATCTAAATGTTAAATCTAACATTTAGTTTCAGATTAAATCTAAATGTTAAATCTAACATTTAGTTTCAGATTTAACATTTAGATTTAGATTTAACATTTAGAAGTATATTTCACATTTAGATTTAAGATTTAATGTTTAGATTAGATTTAACATTTATATATATATTTAACATTTAGATTTAAGATTTAGATTTATATTTAATATTTAAATTTAACATTCAACATTATACACAGTAAGAAAATGTGCCAAAATGTAACACTGTTTTTTTTTTAACACATTTAGCTCTACATGTGTGAAAATTGTGTGAAAATTGCCATAAATTATGAAAAAAATGACACCTCTAAATTTGTTAAGCTGTTTTTACAAACGACACCCCATACTCCTGGGGTCTACAGACACAAGGCAAGGCTGATTTACACGATGCAAATGACAAATTATATATTGATTAAAAAAAGCTACTGTTGATTTCCTGTATATCCTAGACTAGCTTCACTCAACATGTCAGTTTTCCTGCCAATAACCATGGTCATATCTTTAATTTGGTTCTACTGGTCTTACTGTTAACATCTTTGGGTGATGGTGGAGGCATAGTGGGTAGGATACTTGACTCTTGACCAAGAGGTCATGGGTTCAAATCTACCTTCAGCACACCACCACTGGATTCCCGAACAAGACCCTTAACCCCAAGTTGCTCCAGGGAGACTGCCCCCTGTAGTTAGGGAATGGAAGCCGCTTTGGATAAAAGCGTCTGCTAAATGCCGTAAATGTAAATATATCTCTCTGGTCTCAACCCAACCATTTCTGGCCCCTTAGCTATCAACTTTAACATTGACATTCCTGCATTCGACCCAAAACCACCACATAGAATATCCTTTTGCAACCTGAAATCTGGCCCCAACTCTGTCTGACAACTTTACTATGATACTGTACTGACTCTCTACTTACCACTGATCTTGTTGAGCTGTACAACAGCTCACTTTCTACCTGTACTGATTTAGTGCTTTACCAGCGCTTAAAACAAAACTTGTCCCCTGGTACGACACTGAGCTTTGTCAGATGAAGTCTAAAGGATGACAGCTAGTGAGACTTTATAAGAAAACCAGATCTCGAGTTCATGCGGAAACCTGCAAAATCCACTTGCAAAAATTCAAAGATGCCCTGTACAGCTCGGACTGCCAACTACATGAATCCCATACAGTCTGTTCACATTATTTGATTGTTTTTGTGCTCTACCTCCATCTTGAGACTCAATGGTGATAATGCCTTCTCGCTCTGGTCCGAAGCCCTGTGTAGTTTGGGCTTGAACTCTGAATTTGTAGGGGACGTTCTCGATCAAGTCAGACACAGTCAGAGACGTGGCAGCATTGCCGTTCACCTGGAAGGTGCGCAGATCCCCTGAAGGAAGGACAGACACACAATATTGTTAAACACAAGCTCCAGTTAGATTTAGAACAAACATTGTTGAAATGCCAATCAGTTGCCATAACTGACAGGCTGAGTTAAATGATAATGACCTCCCCCATGCAGCTGTTCACAGGTGACCACATAGCCCAGGATTTCTCCATTGGGTTTGCGGGGTTTATCCCAGCTCAGCTGCAGAGTTTCTGGGCTTAAAGCTGAGAAGACGAGCGGACCTGGAGCACTGGGAGTGCTCAGAGTGAACGATGAGCCTGCAAAATGGACACACGCACACATACACACATTTATGACTACTAGAATTCTGTTGAACTCACTTTACTTGTACCTCATACAAGACTTCATTTGGCTGCTTCTTGATTACTGATATCTAGGCAAGTGTCGGCAGAATACATTAAACAACATATTTACAATTGCTCAGTTTGCAGTTTTTTAAGATTATTGAATCTACAGGGGGACACAGAAAAACGGGAACTTTTGAGGTGCGTAGTGGCAGCCATGTACAGCGGGCAGCACTACGGAAGGGGGACTGTGAGCTGTAAATCACAGTCCCCCAATCACGCCATTCAGTAATAATGGACATTTTTTCGCGATAAAAATGTTTTACAAAACCGACGATAGTTTGGAAGTTCCCCTTTTTCTGTGTCACCCTGTATTTTTTTATTTAAAGGACTGGTATCTAGTGGACATCTTATTGTACTAGCAGGTAATTATTTATTTCTTTATTTATTTTATTTTGTATTTTCCCCAAAGTTTAATCATGTCTAATGGGTCTTCTATCCCACCAGAAAGAGTGAAGTTATTTGTCCTCTTTTGGTCTTTCTGCAAGTGGAAGGCTATAGGTTCATTAAACTTGCAACCCAGCTGCTCAATAGCAGATCATTTGAATTTTTTGAAATAATAATGCCTACAAAAAAAATTAAATGAGCTACCTGTCTAGATCTAGATGTTTACTACTTTCAGACCTTTAAAAAGGCCAAAACACTTGATGACGAAAGAAAATAGTCAAACTTGTAACTCCAAAACTGATTGGTGGAACAACATTTCCTCCTATAGAAGACACACATATAATGACATAAAGAAAGTTCCCACCTGGCACAGGGCTGAGGGGGCTTTTGGGGTCCACCGTTGACTCGATGGTAATGACGCCTTCCCTCTCAGGCCCATAGCCTTCCTGACTCTGAGCTTTTACTTTGAACAGGTAAGACTGGTTGGGCAGCAGATTCTGCACCACCACAGAGTTCTGCGCTGGGTCAGTAACGTCCACACGCTTCATTTCACCTGCACAGGCCATTCCAAACACATTAGTACAAAATATACATGACACTGAAGGGATAACTCATTCACAAATGTCTAAAGTGGTTAACTGAACAAAAGCAAGAAAACTCAGGAGTTAGCATTAGTGCTGGGTTCCATACACTGCTACTCTGTTACTCTCTTTTCAGTCAGGTTCTTTCCTAAAACAGAATATTGCCAACACATGCAGCACATTTTGATGCATCACAGTGGTCACATCTCCATTATGGCAAATTTTATATTTAGTTTCACTATTCTAAAAATGGTTTGTCAGTCATACTTAAAAAAATATATCATATAGTAACAAGCTCATTTTATTCAACAAAAAAACCATGCTGAATTCAACGTTATCATTCAAAGTATTTGAGTTGAATAAAACTGGTATACTTGCATGTTACAGCATGAAGTATTTTTTTTGTTTGAGTTTTTTTAGGTTAGTCATAAATAGGCATTAGGCTGAACATTTTCTTCAGACTGGGTATTAATTTGCATAGAAATAAATATCAATGCAAGGATTTTAAATATTGATGCAGAATAAAGCATGAATCAGTGGTAAATTGTAAACTGAAAATTCAACAAAATTTACTTAATGTAGTAACAAAATAGTTAACCACGTTTATTTGGTTCAAATACATTACATTTTTAACCATCTGGAACTGAACTGCTAACCTTCAAACATAAGTGCTGAGTTGTTCTGAAGAAATTAAAGGGGTAAAACAGTGCCATTACTGACCTCCACTGAGGAGCTGGTAGAGGACACAGTAACCCAATACTGGATTCTCGCAGTGCGGCTCCTGCCAGCTGACCTTTAGTGCTGTGGGACCCAAGGCAGAGAAAACCAGCCTGCTTGGGGTTTCAGGAACTCCATGGGGCAGCCGTGAATCTACAGGTACCAAGTAACACTCAGGTTTAGATGGCAGCATCAACATTTAGCTTCTGAGCTGGCGGTAGCAACAGCATGAGAAAGCTTGAAACCATTCTCTAAGGGTCTGGCTATTTGGAGGGTGTGATATATGATGGTGTTTTACTGAGTGTGAAACAATATGGAAATACAAAACTATCAATATGCTAATATCTGAAATTGTGATTTTTGATATGAGCTATGCTTCTTCATAGCATTTTAAAATCTAATATGCATTTATCTGAGCCTACACAATCTGGAGACGTGAAGACATTTTGACATACAAATGCCAAAACTAAAAACTGAACTTTAAAATGAGTATCATTACACTCCCATTACAGAGAGATTTACTTTGGACTTCCTCTGTCTGAAGTGTCACTCTATTATCAGCATATTGAATCCATTTCTAACTACTTACTTACTCAGGTAGTGCTTTCATAATTAAAGGTTCTCTGTCTTCTACAAGACATCCTGTTCGTGAAGGTTTTCTAATTGGCTGGTGGGATGGATCAGGAGAAAGACAACTCTGAAGTGAAGATCTTCTCTTTAGAAACGTAGTAAGTTTATATTCTTTGCTTCGTACAATTTCTTTCATTGTTCTTTCTTTCATTGTTAACCTGTCCACAGGGTTTCAGCTAGCGCATTCACCGACTTCACAGTTCGGATTGGTTAGCTCTAGGTTCACTCACCCTGGAGAACCCTGTCCAGGTTCTGCAGAGCATCGGTGATGTCTTCTGAATGATTGTGAACGTTGGAGTTCAGGCTGTAGCTGGTAGTTGTGGTCTGGCTGAAGCTAGACTTGCCTGAAAGAGCACCACCGCAGGCCATGGCAGGGAATTGCAGCGCAGGGCAGGGCGGGATAAGACAGTGAGGCCAGACAGACATGCCAATGAATGGGGATGGGAGACATAGCAGAGTGGTAGGAAAGTTAAGAGAAAGAGGGGAGAAAATAAGAATTTGAGCGACAGTTAGCCAAAGGTTCCTGCCAAAAGCCATTATACCTGCCAGCCATTATTTCAAACAGACAACAATGCCTTTGAGCTCAAGCATGGATATAAACACCTCTCTAAGTATAGACCTACCGAGAAAGTCAGATAATCCGCCGGACAAATCGCTCATCACGATGGAGTCCCTAATGCCGTCATTATCATAGTAAGTCTTGTTTTCAGAGCGTTTCCTCATGATCACTTCCTCTGTGTGGAGTCCACCACTCATCTGCAGGTCATGTCGACGTGGCATGGATCCCCCTGAAAACATAATCAAAAAATTACCAATGTAACCCTTAAACGAAAAAATTTTACACCAACTGTTACATTTGTGATGTTGGCACACCATAGCCTATGTAGACTTCATTGCCCTGCAGGTTTGGAAACTATAAGCAAAGATCTGAGCATCTACACCTTTACCAGCTATATAAGTCGTGGTCTCCATTGATTGGCTGCCGAATCCTGGACGGGGTGAGAGGCTATAGCTGGTAGAAGAAGTGTTGATGTTGCGTGTCAGGGAACCACCTCCTCCCGGGAACATGAACTTCTGATCCCACTTTCCGTTCAGCAACTGTTCTGTAGATGAAAAGACGAGCATTATGCTAGTAAGGTAAATACACAGCTAACAACATAGCACTGCAAAAAAGTAGTGACGTGACTGCAAAACAGCTGCGGTCTCCTCTGTCGTCTGGCACAGAAAGCTCCAGTACTGAAGCTTCTCTCTCCAAAGGCAACTGTAGCAGCAGCAGTGGCTGTGTGACAAGTATTAGCAGTTTCTCTCTGCATAATAAGAGGGCATAACCCACCACAGTCATTTGCATTCTCTGTTGGTCCCCAACTATGGGCTGCAGAAGGTAGAGAAGAGTTGTCCAGTTGATACCAACCAAAAGCATGGCAGCAGGTTGCCAGACAGCAATTTGTAAAAAGCCATCTATCCACAACAGAGGTGGATAGGTTGCTGTGCATGCTAGAGGAGTGGTGTTAGGGTATGCTGGCATGCGGTCTAGCAGGGGCACATTGTTTGGGTCTTCACCTTGCTGCAGGGTCTGGATATGGCCACCTTGATGTAGGTTCTGGGTATGGCCACCTTGATGTAGGTTCTGGGTATGGCCACCTTGATGTAGGTTCTGGGTATGGCCACCTTGCAGATGGCCACCTGGATGAGGGGTCTGTAAATGGCTAGCTGGTGGCGTGTCCTCGCTGCTTTCAGTACTGGTGCTCAGGCGCTGGGGAATGACGTCAGCAGGCAGTTTCCAGGACACCCTACGGAGATCCAGGTCCGAACCCACTAGCTTAACATGCTTCCAGCGCTTGCCTTTGGAATTCATGTGGGGGGAAGCAAGCAAAGTATGGAGGGTGGGTCGGCAAGCCGTGGTTAGTGACTACAATTAGGCAAAAGCAACTGAGAAAAGGAAGGAGAGGGAGCTCTTTTTAAGCACTTTGATGCCAAAGACTGAAGTAGCCGGAGAGGCTTAGCCTGTACGGGTTCTAAAATGCTCTTAACCCTGATGCTCTTGCAACAGGAAGGAAGAAGACAGGTCATCAAATGAACCAAAACTGTGAACTAAGAATATCAGTTTAAATATAGCAGCAAGCTGAATAAGTTTAAACGGTTTTAAAAAGAATATGTTCTGTTGCAGAAAGAAAGGTTATTTCTGCAGATGCCTCGATTTGCTAACTTTGGATATGCTAAAGCTTTTTGAACCTCTTGAATCTAAGATGAAACAGAAGTCATGGCCCTGTACACATTTGGCATTAACACAGGTGGTGATCAATTAGAGCTGAAACATTATCTTTAAATCAAAATTGTAATTTGAACATTGCAAGAGCTGCAGCTGCAACACTGCAAGAGCTGCTGCTGTAAATGCATTTGTTGTAAAAAAAAAATTGCTTATAATTAATATTTATCAATAACATTCTGTCATGTTTTTCTCACATTTACAGTTAAGCTATACGTTTGAATCTTCACTATATGGACAAAAGTATTGGGACACACCTCAGGTGGCCGCTTACTTCTAGTGAAGGACAATCTTACTGCTTCAGTGTACCAAGACATTCCGGACATGCTTCCAATTTGTGGACACAGTTTGGGGAAGAACCTTTTCTATTCCAGTATGACTGTGCCCCAGTACACAAAGCAAACTCCATTAAGACATGATTGAGTGAGTTCGGTGTGGAGGAACTTGACTGCCCCACACTGTCCTGACCTCAACCCCATCCAACACCTTTTGGATGAACCGAAACGGAGATTGCGAGCCAGGCCTTCTCATCCATCAGTGCCTGACCTCATAAATGCTCAACAGAATGAATGGGGACAAATTCCCATAGAAACTCCAAAATCTTGTGGAAAGCCTTCCAAGAAAGTGGAAGTTGTTATAGCTGCAAAGTGGGACCAACTCCATATTAAAGTCCAAGTATTTGAATGCAGTATCATTAAGGTCCCTGTTTGTGTAATGATCAGGCATCCCAATACTTTTGTCCATATAGTGTATGGATATCTGCCTTTCTGAAATGTATAGAGATTTAATAATTGACTTGAATTTCAGGTTTAGGACCTACCTTCTGATAGATCTGACATGCTGGGCCTGGTGCTGACAGTGGGCGAACGCAAAACTTCATTACTGTACATCAGAAAACTGTCATATTCCTCGCCAGCTTCTGCGTCCACGATGGGAATGTCAGGGATAATGGGAACTGCAATGGGTTGGAATGGACACAAAATCAATCAGAACCCTGGCCACTAATATTATAGATTTAAATTTAAATAAACAAAGGCTCAAGAAGACTTTCACACGAAAAAATACACACTGTCCTTCCAAAGCTTGGAGACATTTTCAATGTGCTGTTTAAGTTTTGCTGTTATCTTTCAATAGCGATCATAAAACAGCTATGTGCTAAAGCTTTGGGCATATTTGGCTGATACTCAGCATCAGGTTCATCAAAAGTGTCTACCTTGGTGTGAAGGGCAGCTCTAGGCTAAATAATGATCTGGAAGTTTTCATTTCCAAACTGTTGTTAAGTAAAGTAAAGTGGCCCTTTATGTGCTCAAGGGTACCTCAGGGGTGCCACTAGCAGTCCTGGGATTCAAACCCATGGCATTCGGATCACAACTCCCTAACCACCAGGCCACCAGTCACCCCACCAGATGCTCATATTGAAACACTGCCCCAACAAAAACTCATACAGACACACTTCTGGCCCAGAAATATTTTAAACACCTAAAAGGTTTGAGTGCTGATGAGTTCTCCCATCACAACAAGGGGATGAAAGGACAACATTTACAAATGTGATATTGCTTCCCTCTAAACAAATCTGCTTAAGCCCTCAAGCGTTATCATTTTAAGTTGTTGAAAACAATGAAAAATGATCATTAGAAAACAGAAAATGATTTTTTTTAAATGAAAAACTACTTCAATCCAAATACACTTACTGGACATGGGTCTGTGAGGCTGTGTTGCCAGGTTGATGGTGGCATCTCTGTACGGTCCCCAGCCCACCTTGTTGCTGGCACGCACTTTGTAACAGTAGGTCTGAGATGGTTGCAGGTTCTCAATGAGCAACATGCGCTTCTTTGGGTTGTCAATCTTCACCTTCTTAGATGGTCCAGCAGGTTCTAGGTGGGAGGAAAAGAGAACGCGAGGAAAATGAGAAAATGAGGAAACTTGAAGAAGATACAAGCACTACAGTACTGTTAAAGTTTGGAACAGTCATATGGATATGTTTTCAATAATACAGAGTAACTTCAATAATAAAATGCACAGTGCTATTATCCACAAGACACCAAAATATATTATAAAAGAAGATTGTTATAAAAATTTTGTTATAACAAAAAATTATTGAATACTGCATATTAAATACTACATAATACATAATTATATGTATCTTTTCAGAATCTTAGACTAATATAGACCTTTTTTTTAAATGGTAGTTAATTTACAGTAATAGAGTAATGTGTTACTTGGGACAGGAATACAGCAAGATTCACTCACTCTTGTCTTCATTGATGGGTGTGTAGATGACCTCATACTCTGTAATGACGCCGTTGGGCTCTGCTGGCTCTGCCCAGCTCAGCTGAGTTACTGTCGGGCCGATGACATTGAAAGCCAGGCGCCCTGGTTCACTGGGCACTGCAGAGAACACCAGACACAGACTCGCTCAGAAGAGTTTACCAACACAGACCCGAGAAATAAACACTTTAGTCTTCTGCTAGCCCTGAATCAGCTTCGTTCTCAACCTTTTATTACCTTCTGTGAATTTCAGCATTTGAACTAAAGGTCCAAAGGATACACAGTAATGATCCAGTCCCAATTTTCTACTTTAAGGCATGCGGTAACTACATGCGGTACAGTGGCCTATTATGGTACAGTGGCCTATTATGGTAAGAGTCGTACACAAACACGTTTAGGCTCGTGAAGCTCCTAAAAGGTTTCTAAAATTTCAATCTTACAATATTCTGATGGCCAAATCGAAGAAACAGCTCTGAATTTGGATCAGTCCTTTCCATTCAATTAAGTCACTATCGGAGCAGATGCCAATTCAGTATAACAGGATCAGTGCATCCATACTTACTTAAGTATATAGAAAACAGGATTACAGCAACAATAGATAGGACTTAGTAAGGTGGCCCCTTACAGTCATGTGTGACCACAGCACAGCACGGCACACAGTGTGAAGAGTGTGAAATTCTTTCTCTGCATTTAACCCATTCACCAAGTGAAGCAGGGGGCTGCCACCCCACACACTGCACCCTGGATGGTATCTTGCTTAAGCGTACCTCAGTGGTGCCACTAGCAGTCCTGGGATTTGAGCCCATGACCTTCTGATCGCAGGGGCCCTAACTCCCTAACTACTAGGCCACCAGTGACGAAGATAGTGTTGAAAACGAGGAACAAAATAAAGAAATGTGGGTGCTGACAGTAATAGACCCATCTGATAGTTCAAACACAGGAAACACAGTCAAAAACATTGAAAAGATTGGACAAGATGGTTGGACATTTTTGTCGGTAAAATTCCAGTCAGTCTAATATATCCTGTTAACAGACATGCTAATGAATGGAAGCTAGCATGCAACATATTTGCATGTTGCTTATTAGCATAAAAACGTTACTGTTAATACTTGTAGCATTAGCATTTTGGGTGTAGTGCTCATTTAAATGATTTTGTAACACACCGTCCTCGAGAGTCTGGCACTGCACAATGTCGCTGTAGTCTCCATTGCCTTGCGCACTGTAGGAACACACACGCATCTCGTAATCGCAATACGGGTACAGGTTGGTCAGCTCTGCTTGAGTGTTTTTCACATCCAGCACCTGGGCATCAGCTTCAGGGTCTCCATAGATCCAATATTTCACCTGAACATGGAGCAACACGTTTAGAAATGTTTAGCCACAGGTATTTATTGGGGGAAATTATGAGTTATTTATAAGTGATGCTTAAATTGATTTCTGGGTAAAAATCATCACATGCGCTTAAGTAATACATCCATCCATCTTCTATCTAGTTGCTTAATAAGTCGTCTCAGTGGAGATACCATATTTCAAACTTTAATTTGAGCACTAACATTTGTTACACTAAATGGACAAAAGTATTGGGACACACCTGTGTTTCAGGGTTTGGGCTAGACCCCTTACTTCCAGTGAAGGGCAATCCAAATGCTTCAGCATCCCAAGACATTTTGGACAACACCATGCATCCACAGTTTGCTTGGACATGCTTTGAGGAAGAACCTTTTCTATTCCAGTATGGCTGTGCCCCAGTGCCCAAGACAAGCTCCATAAAGTCATGCTTGGAAGAACTTGACTGGCCCACACTGAGCCCTGACCTCAACCCCATCTAACACCTTTGGGATGAACCGAGATTGCGAGCCAGACCTTCTCGTCAAACCTCTTAAAAATGCTCTACAGAATGAATGGGCACAAATTTCCCACAGAAACAAAATCTTGTGGAAAGCCTTCCAAGAAGAGTAGAAGCTGTTATAGCTGCAAAGGGGGACCAACTCCATATTCAAGTTTAAGCATTTGAATGCAATGTAATTTAAGCCTCTGTTCGGGTAATGGTCAAGCGTCCCAATACTTTTTTCCATATTGCGTATCTAACTGTGAGATTGTGATCATTATATACAATAACGTGTATTTATGACGACACTAGTACCCAGCCCTGTTTAGTGTGGGATGCCTCACCTTGTAGCCTCTGGCGCCCGTCTGGGGGCTCCAGTTGAGACGGATGTTTTTGGGGCCCGTGGGCATGGCTTCGATTTTAGTGGGAGGGGGGATACTAGAAGGTACTGCCGATTGCAGTAAAGGTCCTGCTGTTGAAACAAAAACAGAAGATTTGATAGTGTCAACAAGGTATCTGTTTTAGATGCATGTAGAATGATAAACAGAGTAGTAGATGGTTCTAAAATCTGTACAGTATCAAGGAAGTCTAATAAAACTAAAACTTACCAGAATGATATTCTAATCAAATTTTACTCTAATAAAATGAAAAGCCAAAATGAAGTTCATAATAAAGTTCTTAAAAAGGTTCAAATCAAAGGTAGTCAAAAAAATCTAAAACAAAATTACTGAGTAAAATTAAAAATAAAAAAACAACTTCTAAGTTATACCATTTCAATATATATAACATACCATAATGTGTTGTTACTAAATAACAAAAGTTGTTAGCTTGACAAGTTATCAATAAGTTATTTCAAACTTTTAAACAATAAAGAAGCTAGCAACAGACTTTTTGTGTTGTTTTTCTATGACCATTTAACAAATTTGTATTAAGCATTAAATGAGGTGTCCTCAGTCTGAAAAACATTGAAGCCAATTTGATTTTTTTTCTCTATCATTACATCTGTTGTAAACCTGCCTGCTACAACCTGCAGTAGAAATCATCTTAGGAGTGAGAATTAGGACTATGAAAACCAACTTCTGAAGATAGGAGGAACTTCTGAACAACTATAAGCGTTTGGAGTGTACACTTGAGGGTTCATTCATGTGCGAGGAAGGAGCCAAACATCACATCTGTATTTATAAGCCTTTACATCTGACTTTCTATGAAAGATCATGCTAGCTGTCAATACCCCAACACATAGGTGGGATTCTCAATAACTGTATGACATGTTTGCATAATACACTGAAAACACAAAGAAAGAAACAAAATGGTGAATTCCTTCAAAGGTAGGAAGATGCAGTGCTGCATTACAGAATATGGCATTATATATGAAAATCTAGTTTTAGTCTGGAATTAAAACCATGATGAGTTTAAAACTATATGTATCCACCCCGTCATGGCCTGACTGAACTACAGTGGGAACGGCCCCCTCGGACATAATGAAGTTACAAAGTCCTGAAAATGATCTGAAGTATTAAATTGCCCTAAATTTAAATGGACATGCTCTTAGATTCTAGAATAAAGACCAATTTTATTTGATCATTTCATTTTTAAAAAACATTTGCCACTGAGTCACAGGCACCATGAATATTTAAATGATCTTGAGAACGTCTGCAGGCACTGGTGAGTTCTGTCCATCCGTTGAGATCCTTTCCATTTAAATATAATGATATCCTCATATCCCACCATCGGTGGACAGGTGAAGGCAGAGGGTGACTCACCTCTGGTTTCGACGATGTTGACCTGTGTGGTCTTGCTGTCTTTGACCAAACTGTTGGGGCTGGGCTCAAACAACTCGAGCTCGAAGGTCTCAGGCTTTATAGGACTTTGGCGTAAAAGTGGGTTGATGACGATGTTTTTCTCGGCTTCTCCTGGAGCAAATTTGAGCTGGCCGCTCTCGTGGCCGCTCTCGTCTAAACGAGAGGACTTCCGGGTGCGCCAGTTTACACTGGAGGGGTTCTCCAGGCCCCGGGTGCGGACCACAGGGATGTTGTAGGTCAGATCGGACACGTTGAACGTCTGTGTGCTGTTCTTAAACCTTATCTCACTTTGATCTGTCACCCAGTAGGAAACAGCACCGCACATGTTATTAATCTACTACAGTAAAAAGGACACAATTTTTATTTCAAACCAAAACGGTCAGTAGAAACAGTAGAGAACTTCTGAGAGAAGAGTAAAAATGTGGAATTAAAAAAAAAGCCTATTTAACTGCTAGATGAATGATACGAATTGATTAAATTGATGTCTAATCAATAGGCATGCAGAGTAAAAAGTGGAGTGATAAGTGCCTTTGCTTGTGTGTGGCTTACCTGGTTTGTCAGTGATATTTATGGTGGTCTGCGGGTGCAGGCCCAGCTTGGTCCCAGGCCGTGTGGTGTTCAGGACCATCACAAACTGCTTGGGCTGTTTGTCCAGCAGACTATCGGTCTCACTTGACTGCAGCAGCTTCACCTTAACCATCTTCTGTTTCTCACCAGGCCCATATATCATGTCTCCATCCAGTGACATGTAGTCCTGCAGGAAAGAGGGAACTTAGCTTAACTCTGGGATGCCAAAAAAAAAATCAAATTTTTTCAAATGGCAACAGTTTTTAATCTTAATGCAAATACTGTATTAGCCAACTAAGTCAGCTTGTTTAACTATGTATATATACACACACAAATGTCTGTTTATAGTTTTTTGTATTATTTGTAAAGTCTAGTTTTTTTTTTTATCTTGTATTGTATGGCTTTTAATCTATAGTTTTGCCACTTTCTGCTGCTCTTACCTTTGTTCTGTCCACTTTCTGCTGAAACAATGCAAATTTTCCACTTGTGGGACTACTAAAGTTGATCTTATCTTATCTATTTATCTGTTAACACGTAGCTAGAAAACTGTAACATTATTAAAAATCGTCCTGACAGAATGTATCATCCTCTATCCAAGCAGCTTACATCTCCTTTTTATTTGCCTGCTGAGTATTTCAAACAAATTTCTTTCACTATAATAATAGTGTTTAGCCAATAATTGTGTCTTCATTACTTCTAGTATCTAACACATTTCTACAATATATATATATATATATATACACAGTGTGAACACACACACACACACACACACACACACACACACACACACACACACACACACACACACACACAAAAAAAACAAAAAA
>JBBIGA010127104.1:27415-46015 GCA_037576975.1 Alestes dentex | reverse complement strand
ACGATATACAATCTATTCAAAAACGTGCTGTGATCATGCTTTAGGCCTTTTTTCATGCTAGGACAATGCTTCACTACCCTATGGTAGGGGCAACTCCCTAACCACTAGGCTACCAGCTGCTTAGCAAGTAGGCAACAGGCCTAAGCAGTGCCACACATCCAACTTTATCCGCTGGTGTTTGTAGCATTTTAACTAACAGTAGTTCAGTTAGAAGGCCAGCCCTTACAAAAATAACTGCAATCAGTGGTGTTCCAGCAACTAATCAGCACCCCTCTAGGCAACTGTCTAGGCTGCCTGTGCCTAAAAACGCTCCTGACTGCAATCATAATGAAATTAAGTGCAATTAGACTTCAGTTTTCATTCATTTTCTGAGTTGCTTATCCTAAACAGGGCCACAGGAAGTGCTAGAGCACTCAAAGGACAAAAGGCAGAGAAACACCCTGGTCACTAGTCCATCACTGGGAAGGCACACATACAAACCAAGGGACAATTAATGGTTCAGTATTTGAACCATTTCCCAACATACAGTTTTTTGTACAGTTTAAAGCATTTTGTGTTTTATATTCACTGTACTTTCATGGAAAAAATGTATTTTTGAGCAAAAGATTAAATAAACTTGCTAACATGAATGTAGACAGTATTAACTGATACTGGAACTGATCTATAGCATTCTTGCTAAGTTAACAATAGCACATTTAGTAGACCAAATTAGCCTACTTAGCCACACACCACAGTAGTGGCTTGGTTCCAGCTAACTGGCAATAAAATCCTCATTTACAGAATGAAGACTCACATCTGAGAGCCAAGTGGCTGGTGTTAGAGTGACAGCCGAAATGAAACATATTCTGTGCTGTGTGTAGCTCTTAACTGCCACAGAGTCACCGTCCTGCATAGTGCCACTTATCTGTGAACTCCCACACCACCAATCTGTTAGCACTTCTAAAATGCAAATGAGGGGAATGTCATTATTTGGCTGATTCCTAGACATATGTGTAATAGAAATTTGACATAATTTTGAGTGGACATTAACACTTTTTTAAAATACAAGTATTGTGTCAATACATGCTACCAAGCCTGTCTGCGCATGTGCAGTGCCACAGTCTTGTGATTCATTACCATACAAATAATTTTGTGCTATATCTTAAACAAATCTAAACAATATTTTAATTATTACTTTTGCCTTGTACACATGTACACTTTGCACCTACATGCTGTTTTCAGTGCACAGTATAAGGACATTTGAGTGTATGTTGCTGCTCTAGGCTAATAAATGAACGTTTTGTTGTCTTCATTGTTTTAGCCAATTTGATACATGTCCTTGATTGACAAAGAAAACCCCTCAGAAATCTTTATTTCTTTAGCTATGTTGTCTGCTTCTTTTGTAAGTAGTTGCACAATATATGAAAGCACAATATTAATTTTATTTAACACATACAGCTCTGGAAAAAAATAAGAGACCTTGTTCACTCTTAAACAATATGGCAATAATCACCTTAGACACATTTCTAGTACTAGTGTTTTGCCATCCATCTGGTCACATTGCAAAAGGAGAGTGTTGATTACAGCAGTGTATGCGGCTATGCAAAATTGATGTAAAACCTAAAACCAAATTTGTCCAAAAATCTTTCACAGCTTGCTAACTGCTGTCAGTGTCTATGCATGGCTTGACTTGTGGAGTAACACAAAAAAGAAACAAATGAATGGTTGGATAAAGAGATGGAATAATATAATTTGGAGACTGTGAATATTTAAAAAGATATGTATTAAGATTATGTCTGTTCTTGGTTTCTGCAACAAGAAAAAGATACATGATGTGTGTTCTGTGCATACACCATAATATTAGAAAACCTTTTTTTTCTGTAACTGTATTTTCATGTGCTGAAAAAAGATAGGAAAACTTCCAGAAGTGAACCCACAAAGACTGTAGCCCTTACCGATGTCTGTGTAAATCACAAAAGGCATGTATTCATGGATATTTAAGGCTGTATTGGATATAGTAAGATGTCAAAACATTAATTATTTTGGTAATTAACTGAGTGATTGTTTTGTTTGCTTGAATTTTTGAATGTGTTTTTACAGAGATTTCAGACTAGCCATTTAGTTTAACCAGTTTATATCATCTGTAAATGTTGATGGAACTTGGTATAAAAACAAGAACTTAGCTGTGCGGTTAGTAAATCTGAATTCATTATGATGGGTAATCATAACAGCCCTAAATCAATTCTAGTAGAAACCTGGACCGTGAAGTAAAACTGCAGAACGTTCTTCTTATATATGCAAATTTGAGAAAGCAAGTGATCCACATTCCTCTGGAATTCGAACCTGCCCATGCGCAGTGCAGTTCCTCTTGAAACCAGCGACCAGTTTGCTACTTATCTACATCAAACATACAGTGCCTATAGCACTCAACAGTAGCAGTTTCAAATGAATCCTGCAAATTCTTTGTGGAGAGCACAGACACCCAAGAGATGCTTCTGCTACATTTCAGTGCTTGTGGTTCACACACGCAAACATTTCACTAGTGATGCTGTGACATTTAGATATAAATCAACCTGATTTTATTGATGGCTTCTTCAATGGCTCTGAATTATTCACAAAGAATCCTTTTATCCTGTTTTGTCTTAATAATCCAGAATAGGGTTCACTTGGAGACCCAGAGCAGTTAGCACTTTCTCCCAGCTGGCAGAGGGAACGATCATTCCGCCAACGTCAGATCTTTTGCAGACTGCAAACCCAACAGGACTTCAGTGTGTGGAGCAGCAGACTTCAGGCAGTGCAGCTTGGGCCCCAGAGATGCTCCAAATCTCTGCTCCAGCTTTTCTCCTACTGACCATCTGTGTTAAAAGGGGAATGATGAATACTCCAAGATAACTGCTTCACTACAGCTAAATTAAGATTCTACATGATTTAGAACAACAGACTGAGCACAAAAACTCTAAATTCTTGAGTATAGTTTAAAGCTTATCAGCCCCCTCCACTATCTTTTGATGTGCAACTACAGTCGGGATCTTCACTCTGAAGTGTGTCGAAGAGCTTAACCAACTCAGCATAAGCCTGTACATGATATGAGCTCATCCAGGTATAAGGCTTTGGCCAGACTCAGCAGCTACCTGCCAAACAACAGAGGGAACCGCACCGACCCAGCACAGCACTGCTGTCTGCACATGCAAAGAAGATTCAAGCCACGTCCACACCTATAGGGGTATTTCTGAAAATGTGGTAATATCTCCAGTCCTCATGACAACACAGTTTCAAGCTCTGAAATCAGGGGTTTGGAGAAACTCTGTCCATGGTAGAGATTTTCAAAAGAGCTAAGCCTTGCACAAATTTGACGTTCATGTTCTGCATACATGTTCTGTCTAATTCTGCCTGTGTCATGTGCAAAATTGTCACATGAGCCTAAACACTCTTGTGTGTTGTGTGCTTGGTGAAAATTCTCTTCTCCCTGGTCCTATGGGGGGCACTGGCTTTTGATGAATGGGGTAAAGGGGACTGAGAAAAGATCCAGACCGATTATAAACTACACTGAACGCATGTAATGTAAGTTGGGCTGGTAAAACAGCCAATGAATTTACAAATATGTGTATTTTAAAACATAGCAGATGGGAATGGGATGTTTTTTTGTATCATTTGGGGTGAGAAAAGAACAGCAAGTTTGCTGAGACATGTCCTTTACCTTGTGCTACAACACGTTTAGAGAGTAGTGCCAGGTAATGTTTATTCTCAGAAATAGAGTAAATGATAACAGCACGTTTTTAGGGTTTCTAAAAACCATCTAAGCATGGTTTTATTGGGAGACGGTGAGTTTGATCCCCCGTGGTGCACATGACCACAATGCTCAGAAATGGATCTACTGACAGCAATGAGCAAGTCTGGTGTTTGGATTTGCTTAGACAGCAGACCTGCAGGACTGTATGAGGCACAACAATCTTCCTGAGGGCACTGAAAAGATGACCCTGTGAGCTTTGTCAAGCACTTGTTTTTTCTGTGGTTTCCATCATTACTCAGCAAAGAGATTGAAGCAGAGCTTATACAGACCAAAAGAAGCTACAAGTATTCATTTTCAAGCTCCTAAATGACAAGGATCTTGTTCTGCACAGGAAGACAGGAAGCATGGCCCAGTATTGGTCAGCCTTGAGTTTTTTCATGAACTTCCCTCCATCTACTGTGTGGCTCCTTCACTGCAGTTCAGAGGGAAATGAGAGCAGCAAGTGTCCAAACCATTATCATGTATCCAGCAACTTTGAAAGTTGTTTCTAACGGAGAAACCAAACTACTGCAGTCACCACAAGAAGTTTGCAATTTTCTCAACTCTCAACCTCAATTTGGTTCACAGGATATGGATTCAATAGTGTGACAGACAAACCCAATGGCAAACTGAACAGTAGCTGTGTAGTAAGAATTTTCTTTTTCTTCATCGCTCTCTTTCATTCCTTTTATTTTCTCATTAATTCTCAAGATTTAGCTTCAGTTTTAGCTTACAGTGGTAAGCTAAGTAAGTAAGCTAAGTAAGTTCCACCTGGTATCTTTTTAACTAGTGGTTATGTCATGGCAGGAAGATACAATTATAATTTATTTATGCATGTTTACTATCTAATAGTTTTTTATGGCTTAAGGTTGTAAATCACTTAATGGTAAATGTACTAATAAGTTATATAGTTGTTCACATTATGGTTGTGTTAGCTGTTAGGGAAAATGTTTAATGCCTTCTGTTATGCTCTTTTTTAAATCCTGAACTGGTCTTTGCTGAATGTGCAAAGACCAAGGGAAGGGTTTGTTGCCCAGTGTACGGTGAGTTTTGTGGATGTGATGACGATGGGGGTTTGTGGTGCCTCTAATTTTTTATTATTTGTTCATAGTTCGTAGTTCGTTCAGGAGTTCTAATATTTGACAGTCATTACTGATCTTGATGACTGATCTCTCCTGATTTTAGACTGGAATTTAAATGGTTCCCTTAAACACAAACTCTTTTTTGAATGTTTATGAAGGAAGAAAATGAAGAAAGCTTTATTTCGGGAGGGCCCTTTACAGAAGGAAGACATCCAGAAATACAATAATAAACATAATGAAGTACTCTCTTATGCTGCAGTGGACAATAAAATGAAAGGAGTGTTCATATTGCCTCAAAGGAATTTACGCATCTCTATTTTAGTGCAGGGTAGAGACGGAGACAGCAGAACAGCTCATATTAAAACTGTGGTTTAAAATAGGAAGATTATTTTTGTTTACGCCCCATATACTAGCAACCCCATTTTTTTTCTCCACTCTCTCAGCTTACCTTTAAAAGATATCAGATTTTGAGGTGGTGCTTAGGGTAGAAATGAAGGCTGTAATGTCCCCCGGAATTAGATTCAGTAGGTCTGTTGAGAGTAAAGCATAGTCTCAATCCCTCTCAACTAAGGAAAATTAGCAATATCTGAATTCCTCACTGGTAGATATGTGATGTTTGCAAAACCGATCAGCATGAACATGCACATTTTTCTCATCAAGATACAAATCATAATCACAAATTGATTCTGTGTTTATTTCTGGCACTCTCTCCTCATCTGCATTTAGAGCAGAGATCTGGCCTACATCCCTGTCTGATCACAGCAGTAACTTCCTTGGACAGCCACCCAGCCACCAAGGGCCCCATACCAAACTATGGCAAAGTTCCTTAGTACATTAAATTTAATAAGGCATCGGTTGATGATCCATGAATACTTTGGAATGCAGTAAAGGGATTTCTCAGGGACAATTCAATTTCATATGCCACCTGGCTTAATTAAAAAAATATATATATACCTTGAATTGCAGCTTCTGTCTCTCGAAAACTCTGATCAGCATTAATTTTCCAATTGTAAAGTCACTAAAATTAATCAGTTGCTCAGGACTAGAGCAGGATTCTTCATCAAAAAGATCCAGACAAAATGATTCCTATCATGGCAGTAGACCAAATCAATGATCAAATTCGTATTTGACCAAACATGATGCCTTATGCACTTTTTATTTCAAATTGTCTAACTGCGAAACTCAAGCCTTCTTATCATGTTTTCATACGCCATGTTGAATTGACCCAGAAGCAGAAATTTCAGTCATTGCTGAGCTAGAAAGTGCTTTTTGCTACACGAATTAAGGAAGAGTACTAGGCTTGGATGGAATCCCTCTAGAGTTTTATTTAGCTTTTTTGACTAAGCTCAGCCCCCTCACATTTGATAAATTATTCAATTGATCAAGGCTCCTTTCGGCAATATGTTAACACAGCTGTAATTTCCCCCCTTTTAAAAAAAGATAAGGCCCCACATCGTGCTCTAGTTATTGCTCAAAGACATTTAAGCTGTATGCAAAAGTGTTAGCTCGATGCATACATTTATGTTTTACCAAACTTACCCACATAGTCCTAACTGGTTTTATTAAGAAACACACTTTTTTTTCTCTTTCAATTTTTTTATTCTGTTCATCAGTCAGAATAAAAGTCTCCTTGTGCAGTGTTCTCTCTGGAAGCAATGAACGCATTTGATTGCCTGGAGTATAATTATTCAAGGTCTGTCTTAGAGCTCATGGGTCTCAGTTTGGGCTTTATTCATACGGTTAAAGTACTGTAGTGGAATCCCTCTGCAGTTGTTCCGATAGGTCAGATATGCTCACAAGCCTTTCGCTCAGGGAGGGGCACTAGCCAAGGCTGTCCCCTCTCACCTTTATCGCGCACATTGACACATTATATACCATATCTGATATATAAAGTATATATCATAGCTTATGGGGTTCCTTTGACACACAAATCTTCCCATTCATCCTTAAATGAATCCACCCTCAAATTCACCCACTAGCTATTTTTCCATTGATCAGATCCCCACTTCTACCTCACACATCTTCTCCTTTCTACTGACACATTTCACATTCTACCAACACTTTCTACCAACACATTTCACACTCACTGTCAATGCATAAACCTTGTCAGAGAAGGACGTAATTTTAAGAGCTGATCTTTTCTCATTAACCTTTCATAGCAACCAACTATCCGCTTTTGCAGCTGCTAAAATATTCTTAGTTAAGCACAGGGGCCCTATGTGCACTTTGAGCAGACATCTATAAGTCATGACCTTATTGGTTATCATCTCAGTGGAGCTGTCCAACAGGTGGGACACATGGCCTTAAACCTAGATCAATGTAATGTTGGAGGGCAGTTTTTGATAAGTAAAAGCACTTATTGTCTTATACCAATTCACTCTTTGTTTTGCATGCACGTTGTTTCATTATATTTATATCACTTTCTCACTCAGGTCTACCACAGTGGGTGTTTTTGGACCAAGGCTGAGGTGAACTTGCAATGGTTTTCATTGATCTAAAAAAAAAAAGCAGAGGTAATTGCCCATTTTTAGCAGAGGTAATTGCTAATATTAAGGAACATTTGATACAAAAGTTGAGCATTACTTTTATGTAGAACTGTTATATAAAAGCAATAGAACACTTGAGGTCACGTTTTCTTATGAATAACATCATGGGTTTAATGATCTATTTTCGGCTTGTGCCTTAGACTGAATCACAGCAGTGATGTTATTTGTGATAATGCACTCCCTGTACTCGTATTCCGCTGCTTTAGAAACTGTTAAAAGGTGTTTTCTATATGTGCACAAAATAGAAGGCATTTAAATTGTCAATCACAATTATTTATTTGGCAACTAACTGTCAGTTAAAATTTCATGATTGTGATAATCCTACCTACAGTCCTACCTACAGCCCTCCCAGCTTCACTCATTTATTTTTCTGATCCTTCCTATAAACATTATAAATGTCAATCAATGTCAAGTGACTAAAACAAATGACAGAATATGAACCAGCACAAAAATTGCAGGTCTCCTCATACACACCATAACCCTAATCTACCCTTCCATCGTAGATAATGGCAAGGACAATCTTTGAACATAAGGATGCCTGGGTATACCTTGAACTGACAGACCAACACGCTCACATTATCATGCTACGGCACAGAAACCACCACTCACTGAATAGGACTGTCAAACACAGTTTTAATTTTGCCGTGGTGAAATTTCCCCACACTTTAATGTATTCAAAGCTGTAAATCTGTGGTCAATCCACTGTATCCAAAACACTTGCTTGTCAAAAGAATTCATGACACCATTTCCATGGCTCCCAGTGATCGGATTTACAACTCAAAGCAAGACACTGCACATGGGATTAGTCAAAGGCCATTAAATTAATCTTTTGTTTGCTCAGTGTGTACTGAATGAAGAAATAAAACAAGGATTTATACTGATAAATCTTCTCATAAACCTCTGTGTTACATCCTTTTCAACATAGTGCATGTGTACAGTGTGCAATGCTCTAAAAAATATCATTCCGAGCAGAAATTAATCTGCATGTACATGGGAGGGCTGGGGCAAAATGTAAAATCAAGATCCATAAACAAGACTGGAATCCATCACACGACTGGGCCAAGATATGACCAGCACTAAGCAAACCTTTAAAAAAGAAATTAAAGGAAAGATTATTAACCACTGAGGCATGCACCACTGTAATCTTTGCAGCCAAATGGGGTTTGCATTATTAAATCATCTCTTGGCTCTCTTGAGTGGGGCCACTGTCAAAGCATTGGCCCCATCAACAGGAGACTGCAATTTTAATCTCTGTTGATTCCACAACCATCCATGGCCGGGAAACCAGGAGAGCACAATTATCCTTGCAGCCACAATTCTAAATCAAAGAAGCAAAATGGCTAGGGTACCTTTGTTTAAATTCCGAATAGCAAATAAGTAGCATGGTAAGAAGTGTGTTTTCTGTATAGAACGTGTGCTTATTTTCACATTGAAAATCAACAAAAAGTGATTTGACCAGGGGCAGCCAACTATTGCCTTTAACCATATGTTATGTGTTGTGGATTTTGTCTTCTTCATAGCATCACAGATACAGCTGTGTATAAAGAGAAACACAGTTTACAAATGCGCATGATCTTTTAAGCCATTTTAGTACATGAAATGATCACCAAAATACAAACTCATAGATCCATACCCAAGCATAGATCCATACCCAAGAGTGTGCAGTGCAGTGTATGGTCATCTTAACTGGCATGAGCAAAGCAAAATCAACACTGTCCTTTTTGTGTTGGACCTCTAACATGTTCTAGTCCAATTATGCATTGCTGTAATCTGAAAAATCAAATATCCACTCTGATTAGGGACCTTACTCAAGCATGTCAAAGTTGTGAAGACGTCAAAGATAATGGCAATGATTTTCTTTCAACTCAGAGAAAAGCCTGCCCTTCAGAGTTCACTCTACATAAGATAACGAAGCCAACTCCACTTTCTTGTGTAAGAAAAAGTACACTAGTCACAGAAATGGTAGCTGGGGCAAATTGCTTGGGCCTGGGAGACTGAAAGGCCTGAATTGACCACCACTTTTCCTCCTTTTACTCTAAATAGTGAAAGGGAGTCTGCCGATCCCAGAGCTTATTTACCAAAAAGAGTCTCTTGACCTGCCCATGCTTGAAGAAAATTCCCAGACCCCGGGGCTCTGGGAAGCCACAATGGAGATAAATTAGTGTATATGCTCTCCTCCACAGCAGCTCAGGCCCCAGGAGGGGAAAGTATGCCAAACCCATCTTAACATCCACTCTAGAAGGGAAAAGAGTAATGACCTAAACCAGTAATCTTGCTCTCTTCATTACAGTCTAAACCTGTCATGTCTGATTATGATTTACTGTGACAACACTATTTTGAGTTGTAGTTATTAACTGACCGTACAGTACTGTGAATAGTCTGGAGCCACACATTTCTTTATATTTTTTAATCACCTTGTTGGTACAAAATATTATTATTTTGCTTGTCAAACTGACTCATCTTTGGAATATTGAGTAGATTAAATGAAAGAAATGGGAACAAATGTTTTACTGTGACAGGCACCAAAGTTTCTAAAGGTACAAGGTGCCTAGATAAAGGTGTTCCAACCACCCCTGCACACAGAATCACCAATATACTAATCACCAGCCTGATCATCTGTAATAAACTGCACCCGTTTCTCCACTGGTTCATGCCAGCTAGATGGCTCTGACATGCTTGAATGACTCGGATGTATGTCACTGTGTTTATCCCTCATTTCATTTGATAGAATGAAACTGCTGTGCATTCTATATAAAAAAATTCTAAAATATGAAATTTAATTTCTTTTAAGTAAATTTACTCTACACTTTCACACATTTCCAGTGACAAGATATACAAACAGAAAGAAAGATTATACTACAATATAACAATAGTAAAGAAGTATTCTTTTACAACCCAGATTTAAGTACAGGGACGGTGGGCTACTTATCTTGTGGCTGGCAGAACAGAACCAAGCATGGGGCACCAGCATCTTCAGGAAGCTTGCAGGTGGTCCTCAAGGCTTAAATCTGTAGTGGTGGAGATTGTTTGGTTTATGAGGTGAGTATAGAAGGGACCACAGGCAGTAGTGTGAGGACTTTGTCCATTTGAGCTTGATGTTGTTGCTTCTACTTTCCCCACTGCAGATTACTACCCACGAGCTTCCTGGATGCCAGTGGTTCTCCACTGCCAGCCACAGGCCCAGAGACTTGGCCCAGCAGATCGCTCCAAATATGATCCCCTTCACCGTTCACTGCTCACCACCAGGCCCTCTACATGGCCTCTCCCTCCAACCGCACTCCTTCCCTCACTTTATTGTAAATGAACATGTGTGTCTTGCCCCCTCATTGATCGTTCTAGCATGTGTGTTCGTGCCCAGGCATTGGAAAATGCCACAGAATATTCAATTGTGAACTGAATCATGGGCTGGTTTTACTGTTTCACCAGTTCAGTTGAACAGTAGAGCAAAATTTGTGAAGTTCTTCTTAATATTTATAAATTCTACTTGTACACCCTCCTGTAAACGGCAGTAGTACATGCCAGCACGATTCTGGCAATGCTACTTTTATGCTACTTCAAAGAAAAGGACAAATCATTCATGCTATTTCAACATTGACTGTGGTGTGCATTTAGCTACAGTGAGCTTCTCTCTCTGTACAGTATTCTTTCTTTCTTGGCTTTGTATGCATGAACTGTGGACTACAGTGTATTTCTAATTTGCATGTCATTTATAATCATCACAGTTACCCTCAAAACAACAGTACAAACACAGTCAAGACAAGGTCTATGAAGCAAAGCTTTCACACCACAAAAAAAGCAATCACGTCAAAAGAACCTTCTGCTTTGGATTGCGTATAAATTTCACATCTGCTGCTGCTGCTGTGTGATCCTCTCCTTTAATTCCTTTTGATACCAGGTTTATCAAAGCAAGGTAAAATGCATTTTAATGAATGCTTTGCCCCTGTCTCCAATAAGTCACACCTAAAGGAATTGGGAGCAAACTGTGCAAATTGATTCTAATGAATCTAATGTGTGCCCTTGTGAAAGACAAGGAGAGCCCAAAACAGTGGAGGAATATGCTGTAGCCTCATTCTACACTCGTCTTTAAAGGGCTTAAATCATGTAAAAAAATCCTTTTGCTTTTTCAACTTAGGGAGTTGGATATAATATGTAAACACTGTTGAAGATACAAAGCACACCATTCACTTCCCAGTCTGTACAGTCCATGTATGCTAGTTTCTTATTCACTGTTTCACATGTCACAAGAACCACATTAAAGACAAAAGGAGGGTTTTGGCTCTGATTTCTTTATGAATGAAGCACAGCCCAGGGCAACCAGTCATTAATATACAGGAATAGTAAAAAAAACAAAAAAAGTTTAACCATAAGGGATAAAGAGTGATATAATATAATATTAATGGATCAAAGATTTATAATCATAAATAAAACATAAAACTACACAAATGTTGTATGTGGTGAAGGGGTGGTGGGGTTGTCACATGGTTGGTTGGGAATTATATAAAAATGAGAAAGTTTAAGGTCCTTAGTGTGGAACAGTGTAGGCATCATTAAAATAAAAAAAATGTAAACAGTGCTGAGAGGCAAACACACAGGCCCACTGTTATGATAAAATTCCACATAATATGACGTGTTGAATCTAGTCCCAGTTTGTACAGTCATAGCAACATGAGCTAAAATGAATAATTGTACCCAAGATGAATGACTACACAAGACTCCAGATATTTGCTCTAATAAGCATCTCCGGCGCTTCTTTCTCAAGTCATTTTGAGTCAGACTAGTTCAAAGAACCTTAGTTCTTTCAAATAGCTTCCACTGGGCCATTTGTGTGTCAGATTACATAGGATTTCAGTTAAGGCATGCTGTGGTTTTTGCTTAATTGCCAAAACATTTAATAACTGACAGACATTGACAACATTAACTCTGTGTTTTGTGTTTCAAATGTTTCGTGACATTATGTCATTTTGGCGATTGTCTGATTAAATTGTTGTCTACTGTACTACGCTGACTGACATACAGAAAAGTTACATTTATTTAAAATCTCAAAACTTGTTATTTAAAGGTACTGATTTTGTACCTTCTTTAGGAAGGTGTATGTTGTTGCATATTCTACCAATGATCTTAGAGTCTGGAGGTGGAAGTGAGTTGTTAATTAGTATTAGATGTTTCTAAACTTTGGAGCATTAGATATCTAACTTGCATAAGATTTAATTTCACATTGCAGTCCATTTGATCATTGGATCAAGCAAAAACTGAAAAAGCCGAGCTGAACTTGGCACGGCGACAGTTTCGTGACTCTACCCCAAAGCAAAGTGCTCTATTTTGTGGCAGAAAGAATTGCCAAAATTAAAGCACATGTTGGGTTTTCTTCTTTTTCTTTTAAAGTAAACAAACCATGCTAAAAGTGTGTTTGGAAAGAAGATGGCAACATGTCTGTCCGCAGAGCTAACTCTGAAGAAATGTGTCCATGACCTGCCTCTTCTTCCATAAAACACACAACAGGCTATCAATCAATCTCCTACTACAAGTCAGAATCTTGGAGTTGGGTTCATTGTCCGCCTTTGTCTATGGTCATCAGCTGGCCATGTTATGGCTGTGATCCTTGATGTTGGTTCCAACTATCTGTGTGGTGTTGGAGATATGAAACTTTTTTTAGCATTTTTTAAAGATGAATAAGGTTGTCATCTCAACTTTCCTCATTCTAAACTATGTCTGGTCAGAACCAAATCTGACCAGATGCTCCATTGATTTCTTACACACATTTGATATAAAATTTGAGTCATCGGAACTTGAGATTGAGCTTTATCTAGAATTACATCACAAATGTAAGCTGTAATGAGGTAAGGCCTCTCCTTTGGCTTGTGCCTGAGATTGAATACAAGCAGTGATGTCAGTTGTGATAACAGACTTCTTTTCTGCAGTAGCACAGCAGTCCTGACTCAGCAAGTGAAGATACAGTTCAATATTGTCCAATAAACACCCACCATCTACTTCTTATGGCTTGCACAATTTAATAAGCTGCCCTATAAATTACTCGGCAGTTTACAATCTATACAAATATTCCATTCTCCACTCAGGACTCTACAGAAAGAAAGACAAGTGCACAAAGAAAAAGTACATTTTTGCCAATTATTTATCAATTTCTATTGCTGAAACCCTGCTGGTATGCAGCACTATTGTTTACAGCAGAGTGTTTAAGTAAAATTTACAAATCTGAGATTGCACAGTGCTGTAAAACAGTGTTAACTTATGAACCACAGAATCCTATGCTTATAGTTCAGTTATTCAGTTTATATATAACAATTACGCCAAAAGATTTTGCTTAAATTGTAATTTGTTACTTAATGAGAATTACTGAAACTTTTCTGGAATTAAAAGGAGATCTGATGCGAAAAGACTGAGATGTTTCATGACAAATTAGTCTAATTCTGAATCAGGGCCAAACAATTCTGGTGAAAACATCACATTGAAATATTTTGGGGTTTTGTGGTCTGTACTGAATTATTTCTACACAAATTAAGTACCAGTAAAAAACTATACTGACAAACTACTTCCAGATGGAACTTGAATGGCCTAGAATGTTTATGTGCAGTGCTGTTAGCTTAGTGCTAACAGAAATTAGCATTATCATAGAAGTATGTTTTTTCTTAATTTTTTGACCATGTTTTGATAACAGTCCCAGTTCGCCACTCCCCTCTAGTAACAGAATAGGTATGAATAAAGAGGCTATTTTGATTCAGTAGCTGAATGTTTGTGTTAGGGCTGAACCTAATGATTCATAGAGAATGGCACATTTCAGTATTACTGATTTAGCCATTTCAGTTTCAGCCAGTTCAGTGAGAACCAAAATGTTAGCATGCTGTATTACATAGATAGCATGAATAGTATTCATGAGAGTCTACATGATTTAGGGCGTAAAATGTGAGGAGGAAAATAAAATACAGTTAACAGCTCTAATAGGCAGTGAACCTTACACTCACAAGCCGGACTGCTTTTCTGAAGAACATTTTGGCTTGCAAAGGCAAAGTGGTGGGCCACTCACTAGGCAAAGGCACTGACAGCCTCCCATTCATGAACCGTTCATGCAGCTGTCCCTCCGGGCTCCTCTCTTTGAAGTGATAAGACAAACTGTTTAAAGATATATGCAGGCCCTTTCAGTGTGCGCTTTTACGCTCCCTGCTTCTTTTGAATACCAAGCTGCCCCCTCCCTGCAATCCCCCTAGTCACCTCAATATCTCCACTGCTATAATTATGACTGTATGGATACGGCCAAATCAATTTGAACATTTATGACAGATTGAAATTAAAATGAAGAACAAATGAAATGCAAAGAAGGGATACCATGCGAGACTGAAAGAGCTGTGTTTTATTCCTGCACTGCATATTTGCTAGCGTTTGTTTTGCCATAACAACCATGAAGTCATCTTAGCATTGCCTGTCATTCAAGCCAGAAGAGAATTAAGTACAATACAATAATTAACATGGTAGACGTCCACTGCAGGAGATGATGCGTCCTGGCTGTCCTGTACATCAGTTCAAGGCTGGAGAAATGAATGCAGACATCTATTCAAGCTTAAAGAAAACTAATTGAATACTCAAAGCACAGTATACATTACACATTTGATATAATTTGTAGGGATTCACAATGATCATATCCAGACTGATGAGTATCTGTCTCTCTCTGTCTCTCTCTGCTACTTTCACATGTGACTCATTTGTTCATGTTTTTTTTTTTTTAAATCATAAACTCAGATTGATCAAAATCAATATAATAAACTGGCCGACCTCTTGCTTGGATAAAAATCACTGCCACTCATACACCCCTAACAGTGATATAGATGAATTTACAATTTAATTAAATCAAATTAATGGGAGCACAGTTTACTTAAAAAGACAAAAAGATGAGCCCGGAGATATCTATGTGGGAGCTATAATGGTTAATATGGTGATATAGGCTATTAACACATGCACTGAAAAAAAATAAAATAAACAGGGATGCCACCATCACCAAGCAGCTGAAAGTAAGGTCTAGCTAGTCAGGTTTAGACACATTAATCCAACACTTCACAGCACACATAAATAGCTTGTCTCTAGGCCACCAGTCCTCTCTCTCTGCAAGTTACTGATTTATTTCTCTCTCCCTAAAGTGTGGTTGCTAAGCCACTGATTTAAAGCCACACAAGGTGTTTGCACTGATTTCATAGCTTCTCAAATTTTTTTAAAGATGCTTATTTTTAGACACCCCAAGACCTCTGAAAACTTTATAGGCCCAAAATTTAGGTCCCTGTAGTTTGTAATGATAGCATCAATGAAGCAGTTAGAGCCTCAGAAAATGCTTCATTAGCGTACTGGCTACTGGTCTGGCACCTACAGCTGTTCTTAAATCACAGAGTACATTTGAATGTAAGGACACATAGGCTCAAAGGTAATAAATCATCTTGTGCTGTGAGGTAGCACTGGCAAAACTGCATTCTGCAAAACTGGACCAGATGACTCAGCACTCAGGTACAGCCTCAGTCCCAAAGTGCTTTAAAATGCCATTGGTAGATCAACATCTACCGGTTTGGTACTTTGTACTTATTACTACACATCTTTATATATATATATATATATATAAAAGATGTGTTTCCTACCCGGATTTGTATTTGGGTAGGAAACAAGGGGAAGACATCGGGCCATTACATGTACCATGTTATGCCTTATGGATTGGTGAATGTCCCCTCCATCTTCTAAGCCTTCATGAATGACATGGTTGGTGATATATTGGATAAGTTTGTCATTGTATACATTGATAACATCCTACTGAGGACATTCTTTCATGGAACATGTCATCCATGTCAGGTGGGTTCTCTCATTTGCCCAAGTTGTGTGTCAAGGACAAGAATTGTGACCACCAGCTGGAGATCTTCTAATATTGGGCCAGCAGGAGTCAGTATGAATGCGGCCAAGGTTTCAGCAGTGTCTGATTGATCTGAGCCCTGTTTGGTAAAGGAAGTGTAGTGGTTTTGAGGGTTTGTGAAATTCTACTGCAGGTTTAGCCGCGGTTTCAGCTCAGTAGCTGACCTCCTTTCCTAACTCTAGAAGGGCAAACCTCAAAAGCTGACAATGATGCTGGTGGCCAGAGAGGCATTTTGTAACGCTTATTCTGTAATTGCCAGATCTAGCCTGACAATTTCTTGTAGAGGTGGATGACTCTGAATAGTGGCGGTACTATTGCAGCACAATGGAAACATATTGTAAACTGCATCCCTGCACCTTCTTTAGTATACTGGCAGAATCAGAGTGGAATTATGATATTGAGAACCACAAGCTGCTTGCACTAAAGTGGCCTTAGAGGAGTGGATGTATTGGTTGGAGGGGGCTCGGCACCATTTTGTGATGCTCACCAACTATCATAAACTCAAATATATCTGTCAGGCAAAACACATAAACCTAGGTTCGGTGGTGCCTACGTGGTTTGACTTTCAGGTACTGTTCAGGCTCAAAAATGGAAAGGCTGATGTTCTTTCAAGTGGTTGCACCAGTCACATGGAGCCTTGACAAGAAGAAACCTGGGGTCAACCAGTACCTGATGGTTGTCTCTCAGACAGTCTCTATGTACTGGAGCAACTATGGGGACACATCGTTGAATGGGCACATGTCTGTAGTGTTTTTAAAGTAGAAAATAAACCAGTCATTCTTAAGCAATGGCAGTGTTTTAAATGTGATTAATCTAGCTGCCTGTTAAACCTGCTGCTCATAAAATGTGAGTGCACTGCTCTTACACTTGGTGGTGTAGGGTGTTCAAATTCACAAGAAAAGCATTATTTTGCACACATTGGAGCAACCTAAAATATGATTCATGTATCATATTTTCAGAACACTACAAAAATAGTTAATTTCAAGTATGTCATCCTAAATAAGCCGACATCTCTACATACATAAAAAAATGAAGTGACTTTTAGTGAAAACCCCTAACCACTTTACAGTCATGAGAATGTGACAGATTGAGCATGGCAAAATAATAGTCTTGCATTTGCAGTTTAGGAGTTTCCTGGATATTTAGATAAGGCCAAACCACATAAAATGCAGGTGTAAATGGAAGTGTAAATGCACTCAATATGATAACCACTAAAACCACCTGTAGAGGTGATTCGTGTCACATTACAGCATCTCCTCACATGAGTTTCTGCTATGTAGTTTCATTTTAATCCCATAATCAATTTTGAATGAACCAGTTAGCTCAAATAAAGCACCAGTTTGGTTAAACATTACGTCACCCCATTGTTTTTCATTGTTTCTGTACAGTACACCACATACTATCACATGTGGTGCATGATGGCGATTACACAGAGGGATCATAATTCCTAATTGCAGTCATATTGTAAACAATGACTGTGTTGTGCTTTTTCTTTTGAACAGACCAGAAAAATGAGTAGCACTGGTGAGTTGATTTATATGTTACTCACCACATAATAAAGGAATTTCATCCTGGCAGACCAGGGACCCAAGTGACTACCAAGTGTAAATGCATGTGGCTAGAATCTTATCAGGATACAATCCAGATACTAGTCACATGAAGTGACCAGGTGGAAATGGAGTCTGTATTTGTTTGTTCCATGGGAGTGTTTCCACAGTGTACCTCTGAAAAAACACCCTACACATCCTTGAAGAATTGTGTGCTGTTTCATGTCAGAATCACAGAAGATCTGACATCCTTCTTTACTGTCTTTATTGCTGCAAGAGATAAACTTCTGAGTGATGTGTTGAGAGCGTCCTTAATTTGGGTCTGAGTATGTGAGTGTGTGATGTCTACTGGGTCTTTGAAGTTCTCCTAGACATTTGACAAGATCTTCTTGAACAGATGAGTTGCCCCTCATTGATGCTTCCTGGAATGCTAACAATTAGCAAGTGGCATCTCTATTTGTCGATGTCTAACTTGAAATCCTATTCCTGAACAGCTGTTTTCTCTCAAGGATCTTGGGGATATACGACTGTTTGCGCAAGAGAGTGGTTCTTTTTTAAAATGTTCTCACTTTAGGTGAGCAGAACAAAGTCTGAAACTTGCCTGGGGATACTGACTTTTGTTTTCTTTGCAAAAGAGTATTTTTTATGGAGTGAAGTTTAAGGTACACAACTAGTCAAAAGCTTTAAAATGTCTGCTTGAATGTAGGTTTTTCAAGCATTTAGGCATATTTGATATACAGGCTTGTGTTTAATACTTGCAAAGATGTTACCTAATAACATT
>JBBIGA010127104.1:0-27315 GCA_037576975.1 Alestes dentex | reverse complement strand
AGGTTTTTCAAGCATTTAGGCATATTTGATATACAGGCTTGTGTTTAATACTTGCAAAGATGTTACCTAATAACATTTTTAACCCACATGAGCGTGCAGAAAAGGTGTAAAATTGACATCAACTTACTTACTTATAAGAATCTAAAATGTTAAGTAAATGATTCTAAAATGTTACTTAAAAGAATTTAACAAATTATAATTCTGTACTACATTCACTTTTCTATAACCTGTTCATAACTTCTAAAACCTAAAACCTGGAGTCAAGACAGGGTGTAAGTAGCAATACCACTTAAAAACATCAGTGAGCCAATCATTTTGCTCCAGCTGAACATGTCGAAGTCTGGGATATATTAAACGTAAGGTGAACAGTCTATTCTCAAAGTCAATTGGATGCGGGACAAGGACCAAATTGTTATAGCTCCGTTTCTGATCAACAGTGGAGAATACCTACCAGTGGTGGTCCAGGAAGGACAAACCATTAACTAGCTACAGGGAACTAGCTGCTGGAAAACTGCTGGGATCATTCATGTTTCTTCTAAATCCCTAGATCACAATCAAGCACCTAAGGGATACACAGGAACAAGAGACCTGCAGTGGCTCCACATCACAACTTAAAGGATCTGCTGCTTACACTAGATATCATGGCACCCTTGGAAGTCTTGTGGAGTCCAAGCCTCTATGGGTTGGAGTTGTTTTGGGGCATGCTGAGGAACAATTAGGCTGTTGGTTATAAGGTTTGGTCTCAAGGACAAATAACTGCAATGAAATATGACACAATTATGTTCCTTAACAAAAGGTAATGAGGGCAGCATTAATCCAGTGACCTAATGAGGAACCACCCCAGGGACAGTTTAGTACCTTTTTTGTTTCTGGATATACTAAATGCAGTATTAAACAGGAAATATATCAGCAAGTTTGTAAGCTAAGCATAATATAGCCTATGTGTTTTATATTGCTATAACTATTAAGGAAACATAAGGATTTATCTTCTGGCTAAGTTAGGAACCTGCATTATAAATACAGTATCATGAATGATTGTGATTAAGGCAAACAATTACAATTAAGTAATGATTAACAGTGGCAAAAAATGTAAACATGCACAAGGATGAAATAAAAGTTAAAAGGGTGAAGCTAAACAACATGCATACTCATAATTCATGCATAATTGTCTGACTCTCTTCTGTATGCCTTACAAAAAAATGACACATTATTTCTGCCATTTCATCCAATGTTTTGATATGAAAAGCATGTAAAATACCAAGTTTGAACATTTTTTTTTCTGTTTGAAACAAAGTCTCCTAATGGATTGTACAGTTTGGTTATAGTCTGTGTACTGCATCATAAAACGTCATTCAAATTATTTGTCCAGTCCATCTGCGAACTTCTGTTGATACAAATATGCAGAATATTCTTATTATGCAGCATGAAAATAGGTTGATCTTGCCATCACGTTGACACAAAGAAAATTATGATGTGTCTTTCGCCATTTATCTCCTAATGACTTGATGACTGTAATTCAGACTTTTATAATAGGCTCTTTTGCTGTACTGTTAGAGACCTAGTACTTACATGAGTATCTGTAATGAGCACCATAATAATACGTTTCTTCTGTTCCGTCTATTTCAGTGAAACCCACTTTCTAATGTACATATGAGACTGGTATGTAATGCACTCAAAATCTTGTCAAAGTTTTCTACAAAGTTCAACCACCTGTCACTGGTGTGTGACAGATTCATCATAAGAAATACAGATCCGTAAGAAAACATCTTGGTGTTTCACTGATGCTCTGCCTAATTAGAGCAATGCTACATGGGCACCCAGAAGAAAATAAACTTGGCTACAGAATGACTGAGCATTGATATGCAAGCCACTTTAGTATGACACAACCCATACCACCAGTGAATTCATAATGGTAGCCTGATTTCTCAGCAATTTGAACAAAATGCCACTCAATTGGTGGACCACACTGCTTCACCTGCTGCCCCTTCCACTCCTGCCATACTCTCCTCTCCTATGCGTTCATGTGTGTAAACAGCTTAGCTGCTCAGGTGAAGCAGTGGGGCCAACAGCACCTTGACATAATGCCATTGTTTAGCATGGGCGACCTCATGAACCCCATTGTTATTTGTCTCAGCTACCCATGTCGCGATAAGACCCTTGAGTACTAGGGAATTTTTATCAGACAGAGAAGTGAGGCAGACAGAAAACACATCCAGCCTCCGCCTTCTCCAACCCTATCTCGTCTTTAAAAAGCACTGCTGTCCTGTGGGGAGCTTTTCTTTTTTTTTTCCTTGTGACTATGGAGGGTTGTTTTAGTGTGAGGAGAACTATGTATATACAGCTCCGGAAAAAATAAGAGACCACTGCAGAAATGTTCAGTGTCTCAGGTTTTATCTTTTATAGGTGCAAGTATTGAACTGAACAGCTTTGCCTTAGTTTTTAAGAACTGCTGACAATATTTCTCCTAATTTTCAAATAAAATTATTAATCTTTCTAGCATAATTTTAAAGGAAACGGCAACATATCAAAATAAGAGAAATGATGCAATGTTTGCAGAACTTGAATAATTCATACCTTTAAATAATAATTGAAGTACTTCTAGTAGTGTTTTGCCATCCAACTTTTCACATTGCAAAAGGAGAGTGTTGATTACAAAAGTGTATTTTTAATACTTTTCCTCATTAAATAAGATGTGATTCAGGTGATCACTAATCAGTGCCTCACAAAGCAGAATGAGGTGCTGATGTAGGCATTTAACAGACACTGGCATGGAATGGTTGTCATTCTCATGGAGATGCTGTTTCAAAATTAAATTGCAGTTGTCTTTTCTTTTTTTCCCGCGCTGTAGCCTCAAAGACCTGACTTCCTAACCTCATAGAGTTACAAAGGCTGAAAACAAAGTCAGTTTTCATTGTATTTTAATGACAGAATAACCTACAAATTCAAGCTCCCATCACATTAGTAGTCACACATTCTCAGTAGCAGGTCTGAGAGATTTTAAGATACCGTGAACATCTGGGATTACGAAGTGGATTAACTAAAATACTGAGTGGTGTGTCACACGGATAGCAGTGAACGGCTTTACATTGGCTCTAATTGAGAAATAGATGGGACTGTGGATAGCAATGTTTCTACCGAGATGTGTTTTACGCAAATGACTTTGAGCCAAACTGAATAACTTGTGATATAGCCCACAGCACATCCTGTAATGCAAATGTCTTAAAATCTACAGGGAATAATACATCTGCATCACTTACAATGACTGTGCCAGTGCAACTGCTTTATGATGAAGAATAATGACAAAAAAGCAAATATTAGCCATTATTTCACATGACCTTAATAAACAAAAACTGGCTTGTGAACTGAGATATGCAAATTTCTAGATGAAAACCACTCAGAGTCAGAGAATATATGACTCCAGGTCAATATTTGCATGCTTGTTTTATAGCATGCTATTCACAGAGGAGCATAAATTACACCATATTTTTTTTGGTATCTGCGATCTTAGTCTCCTAAACACAATATCATACTCTGAGTGAAACCAAATGTGACTCATCCATAAACATAAAAACTACAAATATGACTTATTTTCAACTACTGCTTAAACAGGCTGGCATTCAGAATTTAATTGTAAACCTAATCCAGGAAATTAGCTCACAGTTTAACATGTCACCTTTGAAAATGAGCTTTTTTGAATAAAACAAGTAATCTAGACCCTCTTTTGTTAGTCTCTTAATTTAAAAAGGTTTTGAAAAAATTAGGGTAGAGCTTTGTCTGTGTTTAAGGAGAGACGGACGTCAGAAAGACATGTAATATCCTGTAGCCAAGGCTTTTCAACAATCTTTCAGTCTCGCTCCTCACCGAATACATTCCAGACAGTTTCCACTTCAACACTTCTATCTGCCCACACACAGATACTGCACACAGAAGTTATCCACCCTTATTATAGTGTAATATGACTCAATTTCCAGGTGACTGTATTTGGTGGGATAGCGGCAGCACAGTAGATTTTAGAGGAAGGGGAGAATAAAATGGTACCAAATGTAGACATAATTTTCCAAGTGCCACAAGCAGAGCAGCATTCGCATGCAGAAGGGGAGGTTTTAAGCTAAGTTGCTATTTTTTATTTTTTTTATTTTTTTTTTTTTGCTGCTTGTCAGATGAGTTTACAAAAATAGACTCCTGCTAATTATAATTTGCAACTGCAAAAAACAAAATCATGATGGGAATATTCCACTTTGACCATCCTGCATTGCTTCATATATAAAACAGCTAGTCGAAGTTGAATGACCTGAATGACCGGTAGGTAATGTTACTGCACCACAATAACATTGAGGTTTTTATTTCAGCCAAAGCTGGTCAACTTTATATTGAATGTCTTATTTGAAAGGTATCAATCGAACTCCCTCCTCCTGACTAAAAATAATCAACTGATGACACCTGACCTTATTTTGACTTTATCTCATTATACCACATCAAGATTGTGGTGCGGTCACACCTACCTCAGTGTGGAAAGTGTGGACTGGCTGGAGAAGCTCATGAAGGCTCCAGGAGCAGCGAGAGGGTGGAGGAAAAGTATGGGATCAGACTGCTACATGTGGACTGGCAGACAGACAGAAGTATATGAAGAAGCACTGGAGCGGAAGGGGATGATGGTACTCAGAGTCAAGAAGCACTGTCCTTCTGGCTTTGAAGTTCCATCCACCTGTAGAAAAGAAAGAGGTAGGGACCTTAGCACAATAGTGTCTGGTAGTGTAGTGATGGACCAATACATGTGGACTGAGTTGCTTGAGACCGTCATACAAAGTACAGAAATATTTTACCTGAATTTTGGTTAAAAGCTTCAAATGTTCTAGATAGAGCTGCAAGTACTGCATGTACTGGAGAAAATGACACCGCAAATTCCATAAAGGTGCTAGCAGAAATTAAAATCCAATATCAAGTCTTTAACGTCACTAGTCTAATCATAACTTCATCATAGCATCATGACTTTTTCATCTTGTACCCTTTAAAAAACAATGAGTTTGTTAAGAGTTAATTAACTCATGTCAAATGGAATAAAGTCACAAAATGAACTTGAACTTGATGGTAACTGGAAACCTTCATACTGAATATTTTGCTTTTTCTGCTGCACAGACTCGAGTCCAGTACAAGGAACTTGATTCAACATGTCTGTTACTTTGCATGTTTTTATGCACTAAATCACCAAACTGTTGTACACAGGCCCTCCAGGACAAAAACTGATCATGCCTAGATTACAACCAAAATCAAGACAGTATGTCTTTTACTCCATTACAGTAAAAGACATACTCCAAAGTTCAGATGCCTCACAAACATGAGATCCTTCCATCTATTTTCTGAGCTTTTCTGAGGAGTGTATTCCAGTGGTTAAAGGACAAAAGCTAGAGAATATCCCTGGACAAACACACACGCACACACACACACACACACATACACACACACACACACACACACAATTCAGCATCTGTAATTTACCTGACATGCATAAAGACATGCATGTCAGGTGGATTAAAGATACTGACTTGAACATAGGAGGAGCACCCTGAGAAACCAACACAGACATGGGGAGAACATGCAAACTCCACACAGAAAGGGCACAGGCTACTCCATTAGGAATGAAAGCTCACATTAGATATAAACTACTTGGGTTATTCTTGGTGACTGTTGTTGTTGTTTTTTTTTTAATTTCATGACCATTTGAAAACTTAAAAAATCGAAGATCTCTATCATAAATCAAATGCAATGGCATTGGCATCACTCTTGACAAAATGCTAAAGGTAGAGCATTACCTATAAAGAGATTTGTTCTGTGAGACCTTGGGAGAAGGTCAGCAGTCATTTACCAAAAATGAGCATTGTACGGTGAAAGTGAGGATTTATTCTGAGCATGAGAACCTTCATTCTGCTCTAGAAGTGTGACAAGCATTTAGATGTTCCAGTCAACACCCCTTGATAATCCAGCAGCTTGCTGGTGCCTTCATTTTGGGAAAACCCTGTCGCGATTGCAAATAATCCTTTGCCCGGTGGGTTTTCTGATCTGCGTTTTGCTTTGTCTGTGGTTCTGTGTCGCACTCAATTGCAACACAATTACAGTTATGCATTATTTTATTACATTTTATACCAAAACCGCGCCAGCACAAACAAACCCAGCATCATGTAAACTGGCACAGCCGCTTCTATTTTCAACATTTTAATCACTCATTCATGAGTGACCTCACCCAGGGAGCTTTGTTCAAAGTTAAACTCCACAGTGAGTCCTGAAACAGTCCAACTTTCCGCCTGCTTGCTCAGGCTTTGAACTTGCTTTTCTGTGAGTATGCGTTCTGCTAACATATCCTCAGAGGGCCTGAGCTCATTTGCATTTTTACCTGTAAGAATTCAAGTCCAGATGGAAAACAGTGTGGAGTGATATGAAAATAGTCTCAGGCACCTTAGCACAGAGGGAAAAATGTAAGTAAAAGCAAACAAAGAAATGCTGTGTAATTCTGGGGGGTTCGGATGGTGAACCCATTGTTGAGTGGTATTTAAAATAGTAGAACTGTCTGTGTATCTCTCTCTCTCTCTCTCTCTCTCTCTCTCTCTCTCTCTCTCTGTCTCTCTGTCTGTCTGTCTCTGTCTCACTGTCTCTCCCTCATCATTTGCTTTATTTCCTCTCCATCAATTCAGTTAAAACTGCTTCATAAGACATTAACAATTTTCTGGGACAGAAGTTACACAAGACAGAAAAATAAAAAAGAATGTTGCCCTAGCTTGGCCATATCGTACCCTGTGGCGCTTCCCCCCCTCCCACTCATCCCCTATTTTTGTCCAGACACACAGCTATTACTCCTGAAACAAACACATGACCTGAGCGACACACCGAGTGTCAAAGGATAACTGCCATTCCCTGATTGTTCATGGCATGAATAACATCTAGTTATTGTGCCTTTGATACTGTCCATGGTCTACTTCATGCTCACAAATATAAAACCTTAATGTCACACCCAGGACCGAACACTGACCGCTATCTTCCTTCAGCCCACACCAAACTCCTAAATCCCAGAGCAGGGTTCCCTCCCAGCACAGGTACACTTGCGTGCCACTTTATTGGGTAATGGTGGGTACACATAAACTGGACACTCAGTGTATGTACACAATTATCTACATGATTATATACATAATTAGTATAGAGGAATTGGTTCCTGTGTAAAATATATTTTGTTTTCTCTATGTGTCCTTTCAACACTGATTTCATGTAGGGGGAAATGAGGAATGTGTCTTCCTCATTTAAAAGCCCACAGTGGGTTAAAAGCCCACTGAATCTTGCATTAATTTGTCATTTAGTTTTTTAGAGATGGTATAATTTATTTGTTAACTTCTTTTATTTGTTAATGATTCCACTGTAACAAATGGAAAAAAAGTATGATAGTCAACTATCACATTACAGCTCTTTTTTTTCATTATTAGTTTTATTTTTATTATTGTTCATTATTTTCTACTGAAGTTTCATCATTATTATTTTTTGGCAGTACTTCTCCAATGATTCTGTTTTACATTGATATTGTATACTTAGCAGGTAAATGCTGAATACAATAATTATACTACTACTACTACTACTATTATTATTATTATTATTATTATTATTATTATTATTATTATTATTATTATTATATGCATGTAATAGTCAGTGAAACTTCAGTTAACAGTTCTTACAAAAAGTTATTTGAACTTATTACTTAGATAATTTTCTAAAATAATAACAAATAAATACTTTTTTTCAAAAAATATTATCTACTATCTACTAATATAATACTATTATCTCATGTTCAACAGCTTTTGGCAGCACCTAACACTAAAAAGAATTATTATTATTTTTTTTATATATATATGGAACTAATTTCAGTTTATGTTCATTCTCCTTTCCTTTTCCAGGCCCCATCACTGTGAACCCAGCTGCCCACAGCAGAACAGGCCTTTCTTTGTCAACACAGAGGCTCGCTTAGGGCCCAGCATCAGTGGCTCTGTGTTATCTGCCTTGTTCTGATGAGTCCCGGCATGAGGTAGAAAAGACAAAGAGGCAAAGAGCTGGAGCCAGTGGTCAAGAAGGGGTGTCATGGCACCCATTCTAGATTTGAATTACTGACATTTTAGGGTCTGTAGCAGAAATGTCAGTGATGACAAGGTATGAGTCGTTTCTCTGCTTTATACAGGGAGAAACCCTGCCTGTTCAAAGATGTTTTATGCCTGATCTGTTGATAGTCTATTTGGATTGTATAATTGTTTATATTGCTTCCATAATGGCTGTGATTTCTGCACCCTGGTGCTACTATCCAAGAGGTCATCACCAAATGCATCACAGTGAATATATGCATTACAGAACACATTAAATGACATTAAATGTCTACCCTTACGAAATGATGGACAGCGGACAAATGAAAATGCACGTCATGCAGAAATGGGAAGGAGCTGTAATTGGCAAGTAAACAAGCTCCTCAAGTCTCTCGAAGGAAATCTAAGTGAGGGGCTGAGCGAGCCTAACAGAGAGTGCATTAGCAGCGATAATGATCCCAGCTTGACTTTGATATTCAGAGCTGACTCCTGCCCACCCACACAGCAGGCCTGACTGCGATGCTGCACTGTACCGGGTTTTGGACTTGAGTCTCCACTAAGTGGTCTGAGGAGACTTGGCTCTCCCTTCAAACTACTCCATTAGTGACTTGGGTTTGTACGTGCATGTGCGTGTTTCAGCTACTGTTATGGGATATACATGCATGTGTGTGTGTGTGTGTGTGTGTGTGTGTGTGTGTGTGTGTGTGTGTGTGTGTCCTGATCTGAGGGCACTGTCTTTTCTATTATCCATAAGTAAGGCCATTGGCGCATTGACATGCTTACTGGAAAAACCACAGCCTAGATGGTAAAAGCACTGCACTGGCAAGAGTATACGGAATATAAATAGAATTAAATGTATCTGAAAAGTCACATAGCCAAGTACAACACAAAGATCGGTGGGTTGACCTCAATTGCACTTTGGTGTTCCATTTTATAAGACTACAATGTATGCCATTGAACTCCGATTGCTAGTCGGTAACTACAGTAGTCGATGTGGATCTCCTTTTGAATGCAGAGTAACTTTCAATGGGAACTGTGTCCAAAAAAACCAACAATATACAGTCATGTAAAGTCATTTAGAATTTATGCTACATTTGGTTGATGATAACTAACTTATTTTTTCACTAATTCAGCTAGTCCAAATTTGTCTAAGAATGAAATTTCCAACAAGTGTTCCAGAAGAAGACGATCTATGTAAAAAGGAAAGCTAGTCTCTTTACAGCAAATCCAACCTATTTATCCACTAAAGGCCTTTTTACATCAGGAAAACAATCATTAATTTATTTACTTTTTTTAGCATTACAAAAATGGGCCTTCAGATCCACCAAGGTCCATGACTCTGTAATTGGCCAACTAGCACCCTCCTCGTCTATCTGCAACCAAGCCTAACTAAACTCCCTCTCCCCATAGCTAATTATGTGCTCTATATTTAGCTAGTGCGCCGCTTCCCTGCCTGCCCATGTCGTTGCCTGTTACAACCCCATCCCTTGGCACATGGTAATTGTGAAGAATGCCTCATAAAAACTGGTCGGCACCAGAGGAAAATAAACAAGTACTTTTTGTGGTGACGTGCTGAGGGGCAGAAAGGCCAGGAGGTGGTCACGTTTAACAGTGGCACTGCAAATGCAAGCAAGACCACCTTAGGGCCGACCAGGAGCGTTTTACTCAGCGATTCACTTTTTTGTTTGAGTTTTAGAAAAAAGAAACAAAAAGAAGCTAACAGCATGTCTACCCCCAGAAACAGATTCCGCCGAGGGCTCTGGATGTCTTGACCAGAATATTCCAATGCTAGGCAGTGTAATGCACCATATCAACATTTCTGTGAAACACCTTGAATAAATATACCATTTGCTCAAAGAAAATTCCAACCTGACTCCAGGGCACATGGTTCCACTCCACAAATAATTTCTTGCTTTTTTCCTCCAACTGAAACCTCTTTTTTTTTTCTAGATCGACTTGCTGGGCTGGTATCACATTCTTAAGCACAACCATGGTTTATTGCCATTTTGTTCAAACAAATTGACACGACATAGGCAGACTCTGTCTTCACTCCTCTCAGTCAAGGATATTCCAAAGAGCAGATTTGGGGACCTCTGGGGAACTCCATACCACAGTGGCACAGAGAGAAGGAGGCGACAGGGAGGCACAAAGCACCAGAGTGGAAACTTAAGCCGATTCATCCCGGCATTGATTGAGGATTTACACAGAAGTCTTTTTTTGGTGCTGCATTTTGTACACGCCTCCCTTCGCCGTCACATATCTGCAGCACAACAAAACATTTCCAATTGACAAATGGCTCGGAAGGCTGTCAGATATTTTGATTCCGGCAATTTTTGTCCACTCACGCGCTTTGTCTGCTGCTTGAGGAAACAGATTTCACTGGCAAAAAGGTCACAAAAACCTGACTTTACACTTACACACATGCTGTCGTCTATGACTGAAGTAAAAAGGGAGAAAATAACAGACAGGGAACAGCAGTGTTTCTATCTCTGTCGACAGTGTGTGGAGCGACGCTGTGAGCCATCATGCTAATGGAAGCTCAGAGAGACGAATACCCCCCGGTGAGTCCCCTCATCGCTGCTGCACGGAAAACTTCTCTGCTATCCTAATGTGCTTTACTATTAGACCTCATCATTCACAAATCCCATTATTACGGCACTGCCACGCAGCACTGACACACACACACACAGTCAACACGACTGACTAAAGGGCCTTGCATTAGCATATTGACGCTACCAAAGTTGTTTAGCTTGTACTTTGGAAGTGGTACCAGGTGTTGCAGGGCATGTTCTAAGTTTCATTATAAATGCTCAGCAGTTTCGCATTCAACATTTTTGAAATAATTGTATACTAAAGATACTTGCCCTCTTGAAATAACAGAGCTCTCCAATGATTACAGGTTGGCTATCCACTTTGAAACATTGCACACTGTTACATTGCATTTACATTTACAATGGATCAAGGCAATTTTCATTTCCTTTAAATTTATTACTATGGAGACAGACAGCAGTTGCTTGTGAAGGATTGTGGGGGTAGCAAAAGCCAGAAGCAGGCGGAGAAGGCAATGCAGCTGAGCACACAATCTGAAAACGAAAGTGTAGCATTCTGTCATTAACTTGCAATACCTGAGTGAGCTTATTTAGTTATTCATTGAAACAAATCTGAAAAATGTGTTTGAGCTGTTAGTTCGTATAAAAGTGTTTGTCATATTCAGGCAGGCCCAGATAAACAATGCACTAGCAGGAGGTACTCCTGAGATTTTATTTCAGGAGTCTTGGCGGGAAATGCAAACAAAACAGAAACATGGACATAGTTCTGCTTCAGCTAAACAGTAAAACAGAAAAAAGTTCCAGAAGAACTTGAAGCTTACTGTGGTGTGGAGGACTGAAGCCTTGGAAACATTAGGTTCAGCCACTTAGGTCTGCCTGGTTAGCGTCTTTTGATGCAGAAGAGGGACTTCTGTTTAAGAACACATACAAAAACAAACACAATAAGCCACGCTAGCTAGTAGGCATGATGGAGAATGGATGCTCAATCCTGTGAGGGAAAGAGAAAAATGCAGAACAGGTTTAGGTAATCAGGTGAGTGGGAGAAACCAAAACGAGAGGGTTCAGCAGAGATTGTTGTTCCTGTTGTTGTGGACTAGAGACTCTCTTCCAACAATATCTACTTCTACATTTATGGCATTTGCAGACGTTTTTATCCAAAGTGACTTCCCTAACTACAGGGGACAGTCTCCCTGGAGCAACTTGGGGTTAAGGGTCTTGCTCAGGAACACAGTGGTGGTATGCTGAAGGTAGAATTTGAACCCAGGTCCAGAGGCAAGTATCCTACCCACTAGGCCACCACCACCCTCTACTGACCTCTACGGTACTGTACTCTACATCTACTGGACCAACTCCGTTAGACGTAGATGGCCAATCTGTCTAACAGTGATTAAGTTTGTCGAAGTGACTTCATTTGTTAATAACCTCCATAGAGACTCTCTTTCTCTTTCTCTGGGTCGACCAGAGCAGGATGGGTTTCCCTTTTGAGTCTTGGTTCCTCTCCTCTGTCGCCTTTGGCTTGTTCACAAGGGGTTTGGACTTGGATTCTGTAAAGCTGCTTTGTGACAACATCGGTTGCAATACATAAATATGAACTGAATTGAACTGAATTGTACTGAATTGAAATGGGGGAGAGGGAAGTGCCAGACTCAGTACTCCAGTGACCTGGACAGCCAGCGGTGTGGCATATGAGGCGTGGCCATGACAGCATGGCACATTTCATCATCCATCACGCCTGCATTCAATATTGCATACTCATATCAATGTGAAGGGCAGCATGATGGTGCAATGGATAGTGCTCACAGCGAGAAGGTTCTAGGATGGCTGAGGGTCCTATTTGTGTGGAGTTTGCATGTTCTTGCAGTGTCTGTATGGGTTTTTCGCCACATACTCTCTCCCACAGTCCAGAGACATGCACGACAGTTTAATTGGAGACGCTAAATTGCAGCTAGGTGAGTGTGTTTATCTGTGTGTCTGCCCTGTGATGAACTGGCACCCTGTCCGCCTTTCACCCTGTGCCCGCTGGAACAGGCTCCGGTGACTCTGGTTACAGATAAAAGGCTCAGTTAATGGATGGACGAAAATCCATGTGAAGAAGATAAAAAACCAGCAGGATTTCTTTTTCATTGTTAACTGGTAAGCTTAGAACAAGGGGTGTACAAAAATCTTATCCTAATACAGTTGTGTCTTACACAAAAGACATGAGGTTTGGACCAGTTTTTTTTTTTTTTTTGCAGACTAGCAGCTTCTCACTTAGCCACTGATTATGACCCTACACGCAAATCACTGATGGATGTAAAGCTGCTGCACTGATTAGAGTAGCTCATATAGAGGCAACATGCAAAGTTAAGCTTTATTGGTCAGGCAAAAACAGTTATTTGCATTTGACAGTGCTGACTATAGATTAAATGGCACCAAACTTCGTGGATTACCTTAAAATCATTTCAAACAAAGCTCCATCCCAGGGGTGTTAATTAGTCTTTACTGGCCATATTGTTAAAAATGTAACTTTGAGAATGATTGACCTTCAGACTCTTCTTCCTGGGCCAGGAATCAAACCCTACCTTCCCCACATACAGGGCAGATGTGTGATCTGCTGTGATCGGGCACAGTTCAGCAGAACATTTCCAATCGTAGCTGTTGAGGTCAATAATTGTTCATAATTGTATGTAGAAGTCGCAGCTGATATTTAGTAACAGCCATTTATTTATGTACCAGTTCAAAATCAGCTAATTAAATTTGAAGAACCGGACTAAACAAGTTCCAGCTGTTTAAATTATGCACCCAACCAGAAGGATTTAGCATCACATAGTGAAGATACTGTTGAAACTGTTCATACATGTTTTTGTTGATTATCAATATTGAGGCTTTTGCCAATGTTTTTGCACCACAATCGCTACAATCAGCACAAAATGAGTAGTGGATAATCGCATGTCATGGTACACTCTATTGATACATTGATGCACCTCCTATTAAAATGTAGAACCTCCTCAAAAATATATAATATATTAGCAAATCAAGTTTCATGCAAATCAGACAGAGAGATCAAACACTATGTCAAACATAAATGGCCATCCAGATGAAAAGGGGGTTAAACTGAACCAGATTAGGAAAAAATGGAGCTAGGATCCTGTCAGCAATATAGACTGCAGGAAATAAATATATCATTGGTTTTATATGCTCACATAGAATTAATTATTTAGCCTGTTTGCCTGACTTTAAGGTTAACAGAATAAAATAGAAACAATCAAAATGTTTAATACACCTATGATTTGATTTTACTCACAATACGGGGTTAGATATTCTGATATTTTGAACGAAATGTAAATGAAATGAAATGACCATAATTATTTTGTCATATAATTATGACTAATGACAGTGAGTGAGTTGTGGAAATAATAGTTCTACTTTAGGAAAAAGGACAGCTACGGTGATCTCAGATATTTATTCAACCAATTTATTTGAACATTTAATATATTTGTAATAACCCCCTGCACTTAATAGTTTAATACAAAGTGGTAAGGTTTTGCCAAATAAACCCATCTGACCATCTAATCGCACAATCGTACTTTTAAGCAGATTTTAGTAAGTCAGTGTCAACTCCATCAAACTCCGAGAGATGTTCAGAAAAGCAATTCTAAAAGGAATGGGAAGGTGATATCTGGAGGTTCACGAGAATATGAGAGTGGAGGGGGGGGGCACATCACCTTCTACCGCTCACCTTTATCTCTGAAGATAGAGCTTGCCAGCGTGAAAGGTGGGAAGAGCACCGCGAGAGCGCATTTAAAAATTAAACCCACACTGATTTAAAGGCCTTAAAAGCTGTTACATGCCATGCAAGTCATGTTCCACATCTGTCACCCTGACATCCCGCTTCTCACCCCTCCGTGTTTTTTTTTTTTCTTTTGGTGTAGTCTCTTTTCATGCACACCTGTTTACAAGCATCAATGATCTCTACTAGAGCACAAAAGGCCGTGGGAGGTGAAGCAATCACTGTAGCCTTTGGCACTCATGTCACAATCACTGTGTGATATATGGCTGTGTGCAAACGCAGAGTTAGGCTAAGCAAAGCACAGTGGCAGTCTCAGCTTTGTGTGCTAGCTGGCAACGCTCTGCGCCCAAATTCTGCCTCCCAGTGACTTTCTGCAAAACTAATAACGTTCTCTCTCTCTCACTCCTTCTGGAAGGTAGAGGAGGAAAATTGGGCATAAAGTGGGTAATACTGTCTCCCCCTCAAAAAAGACCAGCCTCTCCCTCACTCTTGGCTCAACCAAGCTGCTAACAGCCGAGGAGCCAGAGGAACAGACGACACAGCAAAAAATATTATCCATGCACACATCCCCGAGGTTCTGCCTGATGGGAGGTTATTAAGGATTTTTTTTTTTTTTTTTTCACTGGAACAGAGACACGGAGCTAGACAGTGGCCTCAAGCAGATCCAATGACGAGTCTCCACACTTGCTTATTAAAAGGGAAGGTGTTTTCTTTACTAGCGATTGGACAACTGCACTGGCTGACTTCAAATTTAGATAGCACCCTTTTTCATATATGTGTCAGCTGTATACATGCCTTTTCTGGAGAAAAATGCCATATTTCAGTATTCTCACAAGAATGGTTCAGTTAGGTAAGACCTAGATTTGTAATATCTGTTTGAGAGCTGCAGCAGAACAGCAGAAAGGCTTCAAATGGACTTAGAATTAAGAAGCCGAGAACAACCATTTTGCCAGTTTTTGAGGACATGATGGTCCTTATTCATCAAACCTCATTCAAGTCAAAGTGAGCTTCATTGTTATCCCAACCGTATACAGAGCCAAATTGCATGGTAAAATTGCATGGTAATATGGTAAGATTCTGCCAAATTGCATGGTAAAATGTGGAGTAAAATGCAGACTTGGATCATTATTAGCTCATAAGTGGTAAGCATAAGCAAACAAATGTGTGAGGCTCAGGCACAATCATGGCAGTGCAGGCGGACTGGTTCATGGAGGATTACCAGGGGCTCATATGTATATGAGCATAAATTGGGTGTGTTATTGGAAAAAAAAAAAAAAAGATTAGTGGGTGGGTAATGGTTTTCCACACAGCTGAAGCAGATTCATTAATTGTGCTCCAATCACCACTCTTGTAACGACAATTACATAGGACAGGCGTGGAGCAAGTACGTCATTCCAGGCAACCTCGTTTCTTTGCAGCTTTGTTGAATAAAGGCCAACGTATGCAGCTACTGCACATTCAATGCACATAGTATTCAATCCTGAAATTACCTAACAATGAAAGGTACCTGTTAGATTAGCCTACTCTGTTCTTTTAAAAGTACAACCAATGTTACTCCAGCCAAGGCATAATCTCTCTCCGTTCGTGAAAAGACTAGTTTTTCCTTCCTGTTCAGTATGAAAGACCTTTTACTTGCAACCAAGCTCTCCCCTCGGTGCCAATATCCCCAAACTGCCATTCATCCACAGCAGCGCCGAAGAACCCCCCACTTCTCATTCTTAATAAAGAGTCATTCTGGGCGAAAGTGAAATGGGAAAAACACCACGCACTAAACATGCCATTAGAGGCGCGAGAGGCATAATCAGCAGGAACGAAACCTTGTTATTACCGGAAAAGTGCATCACTGAAGCCGTGCTAGAACTAACACCATAAAATCGCCTCAGTGATTGTAACCAGAATTTTAACAGCTACATCCTTCTGTTTACAAGTAGAGCCAACTTTTCTTTACTGGATCATTTCACACCACTTTCAGTGGCAAAGGCCTTGACACCACAGACACGAAGCCTGCTGGGACCAGTCAGCTACGGCTGTAAGAAAAATCAATAACATACTCTAGGACAGGGCACAACAAAAACAAAACAAAAAAAAGTTAAAATGGGATACCACATTCCTCAATTCAATTCAATTCAATTTTATTTATATGGTGCTTATTACAACCAAGTTGTCACGAAGCAGCTTTACAGAGTCCAGGTCCGAGCCCCTAGTGAGGCAACAGAGGCGAGGAAAAACTCCCTCCGCTGGAGAAAGAAACCTTGGGAGGAACCAAGACTCAAAAAGGGGAACCCATCCTCCTCAGGTTGACCCGGAGAGAAAGAAAAGAGAGTCTTATTAACCCTGCTTCTTTCCTACTCCCCCTCTAGCAAAATCATTACAGTATGAGCCATTTGTAGCCTACAGAGTCTTGTAAATTCACACTGTAAATTCAGTCCCTCCCACTCACCCTACTTGGGACGGCACCTCATAATTAGCATGTGTTATTTATCCCATGGGCAGCAATGGGAGGTGAGGATGACTGGGTCGCATGAGTGTGTGAATCTACTGCAGTCTGTGAAATGTAAGTAGGTCATATTAGAAGATGACGAGCACAGTGTGAGTAATGTCGGGCATTTCTTAAATAACAAAACTCCACCTTCATTTGGAGTTTTTTCATTTGTAAAAATGTTTTTAATAATCCATATTTTGCAGGAAAATGTAAAATGCAAAAATGTTTTTTTTTTTGTATTTTCTATTATTTCTGAGGTTGATTTTACTCTATACATTAACCAGACATTGAACAAGTGAAACCTAGAATACCAGCCTGTTAACACCTTCATTAATATACACCTTCTTTAGCATCAGCTTTTCTTACACTTTCACCTCAAATGTAGAAGAATAAGGACCAACTGATCATCATTCAAATAAACCTAGGTGCCCTATGTGCTAGTAAAACTAGATAAATGTGTGTCTGTGGACAGTACCCTTCATTAGGTGACAAGCTCCACAGCGCAGTAGATGGCAACACACACACACACACACACACACACACACAGGCCCGGCGTCATGGGCGGGGTTTAGGGTGCCGTGCCCGCCCTCAGACTCACTTGGGCCCGCCGTGGAAATACGAGCCTGTCATCCCACCAAACGCTTACAACATTGTTTTTGAAAAAAATACTAATAATCGCAGGCTGCTATGATTAATAGTTTTTCTTTTCCAATAAAATATTTCATAATAACAAAGAAAAAGTGCTTCGTCTAAAATGTGGTAATTTCAAATGGTCTGGTAGGCTACTCTTATTGTAACAACAAACACAACCTATCAAAAACTAGTGATAGAACTAAAGATGAAGTACACCAAGCTAAAGAAAATGGATATACAACATTTCTTTAACAGACAAAATAAGTTTGAGGAGAATGTCATAGACAAGCTAACACAAGAGGTGGACCAATCTCCAGCTACGAGCCAGCATGTATCTGCTAGCCAAGGGGGAGCGGTGCAGAGATCACTGGCGGCTGAACTAGGCATGGAGGATCTGAAAATCTGTGATGATTGTGTAATTCAGGACGTTGTGTTAGAGGCTATTTGATTTGTAAATAAAATCAGCTCTTGATGAATCTTACTGCATCACGTGCTGCATGCTTTTACTTGAACGACAACTAGCTTGCTATACAGTACCTATAGTAGCCTATAAAATGTGTCGCCCCCCCCCCCAAAGCAATGCAAGGCCCGTCCGCAAATCCGTGTCTGGCGCCGGGTCTGCACACACTGTCAGATATCTTAACTATCTCACTCTTATTTAACATGAACAATATTTGAGGAACAGCTGAACAAATGTGAGCGCTATATTAGCTATCCATGTAAAGTGCTTATTTAGTGATTATCGGGGAATATTTAAGTGATTATCAGGGAAGAGGAGAAGAAGGCCTAGTGGGAGGTATAAGGATGTGGTGAGGGAGGACATGCGGGCAGTTGGTGTGAGAAAGGAAGATGCAGAGGATAGCAGGAAATGGAGAAAGCTGATCTGCTGGTCGACCCCTAATAAAACAGGAGCAGTCAAAAGTAGAAGAAGAATGTAAAGTGATTATTTTCAACCACTCCGATGCCTGAAATGATGCCTGTGAGGAATTTAGGTTGTCTGCTGCAGGTTAAACAACTGATGGAGAAGAGATCATTGTGCATTAATACATAATATATTCGATGCGTGTGATGCGTGTGTATTTTATAATAGCTTCGCTTCAGTCTCGTTTTAAAATCAAAACTACAAATTCAGAGCAAATGGTAATACACATACCCATGTCAAAACAGGGTCAGAAATTGACATACTAAGGAAGGAGAGTTTGTTCTATGTCTGATCAGTATAGATTGCAATATTTATTTTCCAATTAACTACACTGACATAGTAATCATACCAGGGCTTGTTTAAAAAAAATATCTGGTTCAGTGCCCAGAAACTGACCACTGATGAAGCTCTATGGCAGTAGACACCAACCTATATCCTGGAGATTTACTTTCTTACAGAAAGTGCACTTATGGATTTGATCAAGCCAATCAGGGATCCTAATTAGCTGAAGTATGTGGAATCGATTGTGACCACTGTCCTTGACCATGACCAACATAAACTGAGCAGTTACAGATAAGCTATCACCTCTAACCTCACATCCACAAGGCGTAACAACAAGATAGATGTGCACAGTAAATACAGAGTTAAACTCCAACAGTGCTGCTGTGTGTGATTCATTTGTACCACACATTTCTGTGCCACCACCATGTCAGTGTCACTGCAGTGGTGAGGATGATCACTATATGTACACTATATGGACAAAAGTATTGGGACATACCTGTTTTTCAGGGTTTGGGCTAGGCCGCTTACTTCCAGTGAAGGGCAATCTCAATGCTTCAAAATACAAAGACATTTTGGACAACGCCATGGTTCCAACTTTGTAGATACAGTTTGGGGAAGAACCTTTTCTATTCCAGCATGACTGTGTCCCAGTGCACAAGGTACGGTCCATAAAGACCGTGCTGGATGAGTTCAGTGTGGAAGAACTTGACTGACCGCACAGAACCCTGACCTCAATCCCATCCAACACCTTTGGGATGAATTGGAATGGAGATCGTGAGCCAGGCTTTCTCGTCCAACATCCATGCCTGACCTCATAACTGCTCTAAAGAATGAATGGGCACAAATTAGCACAGAAACTTCTAAATCTTGTGGAGAGCCTTCTAAGAAGAGTGGAAGCTGTTTTAGCTGCAATGAGGGGAACAACTTCAAATTAAAGTCTATGTATTTGAATACAGTGTCATTAAAGTCCCTGTTGGTATGATGGCCAGGTGTCCCAATACTTTTGTAGTGTCCACATACCCATGTCAAAACAGAGTCATAAATTTGTCTCTTGCATATACTAAAATAGGAGACCACAGCTTGTGCTGTGTTTGATCGGTTCATTTTCTACACTGACATAGTAATCATACCAGGGTTTGTTTCAATGACTAAATATAATCCATTAGCCAAAAGTATCTGGTCCTGTGGTCAGAAACTGAAGCTCTGTTGGTAGACACCAGCCTTCCTCCTGGAGATCTGCTCTCCTGCAGAAAGTACACTAATGTAAAGCAGGCAAATCAAGGATTCTGATTAGCTAGTGCAGGTGGAGTCGATTGTGACCACTGTCCTTGAGGATGGTCAACATAAACCATGCATTCCGAAAAGCTCTAAACTCAAGGTGGACCAAGATAGATGTGGACAGTAAATGTAGAGTTAAGCTGCAACAGTACTGCTATGTGTGATCCATTTCTAAAACATATTACTATGCCAACACCATGTCAATGTCACTGCAGCGGTGAGAATGATCCACAACCTAAAACATGATCAATGGTGGTACTGTGGAGGTGCTGACCACTGATGAAGGGGGGTTCAAGGGGGCTACCAAAAAAAGAAAAAGATGGACTAAAGTCTGTAACTGTAAACTACAAAGTCCACCTATATGGTAAGTGGAGCAGATAAAATGAACATTTAATGTATTTACAAATAAATGTGGCCCATGGGTGTTTATGCATACTCTATCTAAATTACTGCAGAAATTTCTTACACCTTATATCCACGATTTGGTGATAGCGCTAGAACTGGGGCATTTCACATTTACAGGTAAATGTTTTACAAAATGTGTCAGGCACATCAAAGACTAGCAAAGCAACACTCCTCCCAAGGTTTTTCCTCAACTCAGATGTCATTTTTGACTCGACACTGCTGGGTAAAACAGATACACTCCAGTGTTTTTTAGTCCTCCAAGGTACAAACAATGTTAATGTACCCACAAAGGTAGAACATGCTCCAACCGTATAGTTTGAAAGATACACAGCAGTCACTTTCCCAGAGAAAAGTGACATATTTACACCTTTTTGTAACTTTTCTCAGGGAAAGACACAAAAACATAAAAAGTCATGATAAGGTGTACAGTGTCAGTGCTCCTAAAATATTATAACTACATTGGAAAATGTTGCTATTTCCTAAAGATGTACTCACATTGTATGTACCACCACCTGTACTTGTACTTTAAAAGGTACTTTGAATGTGTAAACATTTTAAAGTAGCTTAAATTGCGAGGGGTAGAGTTAGAAATTACACTTAAAGGTTACTTTGTATGTTTATACTGGATGTATAGAGGCATTGAATTGTGCACAAATACAACCTCAATGGTCTGATAAGCAATTTACAGGCTTCAAATAATCGTTTTTCTGAAATATTCTAGTACTCTAGTAACTATTCATTTCTCAAAAATGCCCATTGAAAAAAATATAAGAATTATGTCTAACTTTGTTTCATCTATCGAGAATGGTGTTTGTGATCCAGAAATAATCATCCAACATCAGTAGCTGAACTCACAATATCATAAACCTAGAGATCAGGATATTATCATAGTTATTGCTGCTAACTAAAATGCAACAACATATCATCATTTGCAGCTTTGGTTTGGGCCATGGGAAGCAAACATCAAGTATAAATGCACATTAAAATGCAGTCAGAAGTGCATCTGAAAAACACTATGTACAAACATTTACAAAACAGCTAAAGCACAAAAACTGAGTGGGTCCTATATTATAAGCCTTAGCAGTGCTCCAAAAAACAAAGCTTACTAAGTGCTTAGGATTGTGCCTAAGGGTTGAGTATATGAGCAATTCAAGGATAGAAACGCAGGTTTATTTATTTAATAGGGACTTTTGTTTTCATAGTCCTGTAGGCAAATGTCATCATTATGCATGCTGAATTCAAATGCACTCCATCACATGCTTTACCTTTAAACATGCATTTGTACACACACATTTTTACTCAAATTTGGCTCCTCTACATGTTTACCAAAGTGAACTGCAGAACCATTCTGCGGAATGCCTTGATGACATTGCCATTCATTGTCTGGTTCTATGCTTGTGGTGTTTTTGTGTCACGTTATACTCTAATATTTCTATGCTTAAAAAAAGTAATTCATAGGATTGTCAAATAAACTAAAACAGTTTTCACTAGAAGAGCCGGTTAGTATTCGATTAACATGCAAACAGCTTTACGCATCACAGAACACACTTGATTCTGGCTATTTGACTAATAAGCCAATAGTGAGTGAGTGAGTGAGTGAGTTAGCAAAGAATGTGAAACAGGTGATCTGAGTCATGGTTTGAATTGTTTCATGGTTAAAAAACCTTGAAAAATGTTTTTTTTTTGTTTGTTTTTATTAAGCAAAAGTTTACTTCAACTTGTGCAAAACACAAACCAGAAGTATGTTCATAAAGATAATGGATAACGGAGTTGCCAACATGAGGTGAAAATCCAGTCATATGCACTGCTTTAACAATGCTTCTTTCATTATCAGTTGTTCCAGGAATGGTGACATTTATCAACAGCCTGCTTCAGCACATTGTCTAACTGGAACGTGTTTGGAGGGCTATTTCAGCATATGCCCAACTGTTACATCACTAGCGAGAGAGTGAGTGAATGAGTGAATGGCTGAGTGAGTGAGTGAGTGAGTGAGAGAGTGAATGAGGGAGTGAGCAAGTGAGTGACTGAGTTAATTGCCTGAGTGAATGAGTGAAAGAATGAGAGAGTGAGCAAGACAGTGCGTGAGTGAGTGAATAAACGAGTGAGAGAGAATGAGTGAGTGAACGACTGAGCGAGTGAGTGAGTGAATGAGTGAGTAAGTGAGTGGCTGAGTGAGTAAGTGAATGAGTGAGTGAATGAGTAAGTGAGTGAGTGAATGAGTGCATGAGTGGTTGGGTGAGTGAGTCAGTGAGTGAATGATTGAGTGTGTGAGTGAGTGAGTGACTGACTGACTGAGTAAGTGAATGAGTGAATGATTGAGTGGGCGAGTGAGTGAGTGAGTGAGTGAGTGACTGAGTAAGTGAATGAGTGAATGATTGAGTGGGCGAGTGAGTGAGTGAGTGAGTGACTAAGTAAGTGAGTGAGTGAATGACTGAGTGTGTGAGTGAGTGAGTGAATGATTGAGTGGGCGAGTGAGGGAGTGAGTGAGTGAGTGAGTGAGTGAGTGGATGATTGTGTGGGTGAGTGAGGGAGTGGCTGAGTGAGTGAATGATTGAGTGAATGAGTGAGTAAATTAATAAGTGAGTAAGTGATTGAGTGAGTGAATGAGTGAGTGAATGAGTGAATTACAAACCAGTTTCATGAGGTGCTTCATATCTTACACTTTGTTATGGATATATATACGGTAAGTGATCAAATAAGCTTAACCAGAATGTACATTGAAGGGAAACAAGTATAGACACTTAGTTTTATTTAATATGCTTTCAGTGCATATACTCAAATTTCCACTCATAATGTCTTCTGACCTTGCTTAGAAATATGAACAAAAAGTATGTATTCATGAACAAAAATGATCCAAAGAAGCAGATGGGAAATGAAAGGATTCAGACACATTAGGTCATAAAGTCTTACATGTGGAATGACCCAGAACTTTCCTTTTATATATTTACATATTTACCTCTAGTTGTAAATATGGTATGTGAATATAAAGAACCTTCTAAAGGTATAAAAAGAAACACAAAGGTTTTTCACCTCTATATGTACCTTTACATGTAAAGAACCCTTTCTGCCACCTTTATTTTAAGAGAGTATTAAACTGTATCTGTAAATGTTACTGCACTTTTATATGCCACCAATCATGATGTTAATTGCTTATTACTATCATACAGTAAGTCTATAAGTCTCTACATGATTCTCCACTCATTTATTCAAATTTTCCATTTGATTTGTCAGCCATGGATGCATATAAATATATAGGCAGGCTTAAAAAAACCTAGATGAAATTTTTAGTCAGATGCTGTTTCACCATAAGGCCTATGAGCCAGAGCAGCTTCAATGTGCCTGGGTAATTTTGAGTGTGTCGGTATTTTTGCTAACACAATGTAACGGTAAATTTAGCAGAATGTACACCAACTGATCAAAAAGGATGTATTTATATAGTAAATATATATATTTTTAAATCTACACTTAAGCTATTACTCTGTTCAATAAGGTTTGATAGAGCTGCATGAATAGGGCCCACTCTAAAATGAAATTCAGTGGTTGGATATCTTGCATCTGTAATGATACCACTGAAGGGAAAACACATTTGGATTAACATTAACTAAAGCCAAAACTGTATTATGTAATTTATAGTTTCAAGTTTTACTGTCATGTGCAGATAACAATGCATCATCATTACCTGTAATGAAATTCTTAAGTCTCGTGTTACCCACCAACTTCACATAAATACACAAGTAGAGTACTACAAGAAATAGAAAAGTAGAAAGTAAGTAAATAATAAAATAAAATAAAGTACAGTATTTACAAGTATTAATAGGATGTTACATGCAAAAAAAAGTGACATTGTGGGGCACTGTTGGGGTCAAGAGTCCATATATGCACATATTGCTATTCCGGCTCAGACCCATATTTCACTGTCATTTTTCTTTGTGTAAAAGTTTGTGGGCTTGAATCACCTGAGTTGCTCTCAGAGATTAATGCACCTGTGACTTCGACATCATTCCCACACAGTGGGCCGACAATCACCCCCCACAGCGACTCAGTCCATGACTCAGAAGTGTAAGTGAGCGTGCACTAGCTGGCCCAAGCTGCCTACCTCCAAACAACCTCAGTGGCTGGCTGCCGTACCTGAGTCTAAAGTGGTGGTGAAATGAAAAAGTACTACAAACAAAGCACGTACAGAACTATCTGGTGGGTTGCACTGAGCACACACACACACTTCTTAGAGTTCACTCTGTAACATGTTCCGTAGAATGTTTTTGAAGTTATGAGAAGTTATACGGAATGGCAAAGCTGTAAGTAATTCAATTCTGACTATCACTACGAAACCAAACGCCTTCATTTTACTCCTTAAAATTACCTGAATTTTAAGGGAAAACGTGCACAGATTAAGGCTGATTAAGGGGTAAAACTACTGAATTTTCCCTTTACTTTTTCAAATTTGCCCCTTAAATAAAAGAACCTCCTGAATGAATGCCTTAAATTTAAGATTAAGGGGTTTCACACTCATGCCTTAAATGTAATTTAAGGTAAAATTAAGAGTCCCATTTCACAAATTAACAGCCACTTAATTCAAATGAAGGGGTTTGATGTATTTTCAGGGGTAAATTAAGGTAGGGTTAAGCACATTTTAAGTAAATTGTGTTTCGGAGTGTATGTGGGCGGTGCTGTCTGTATTTCTGCAGACATGTATCAAGCAGCTCAAGTGCCAAATGCTTCTTTTATTAATGTATTTTCAGCTATATTTAAATTTTCTTGCTGTATTTCTTAAAGGTTCAGTTTGTTGGCTAGAGATTAAGTCTAGTCCCGGGCCTGTAGACACAAACATCTAATACCCATCTAGGTACTGCTTCCTCTCTTAATTAAAATGACTTTACTGATTATCACATAGAAAATTAATCACACAGAATTTTATGAATACAGGCCCTGGACTACACAGCATTTTCAATGGAGATTCTCCATTAGAAGGGAAGTAGCCTAAAGACCTGTTCAGGAAACCAATTTTTGTCAACACTGAATGTAATAATGAGCCACTACTGTTTTGCTGGTGTATTTAATCTATTTCAACATATTCCAAAAATTCATCCTAGACAAATTTTAGTAAGTGCAGTCTTTTTATCTTTTAAAGGTGCAAGTATTGAACTGAACAGCTTTGTCTTAGTTTTTAAGAACTGCTGACAATATTTCTCATATTTTCCAAATAAAAATATTGTTCTTTAAAGCATAATTGTAAAGAAAATAAAATTAAGAGAAATGATGCAGTGTTTGACACATGACTTGAACAATTCAAAGCAAACAAATCTCTTGTTCACTCTTAAAGGGGACATATTATGCAAAACTCACTTTTTTTAAATAACAGGTCTATAGGTATAGGTCTATGGGCTATACAAAACATGTTCATGAAGTTCTTTGCACAAAATCACTCTCACATAAAGAGATATCACCAACTTTATTATTGACATTTTCGGTCCCTTTCAAAACGAGCCGTTTCAGGGCTCTGTCCCTTTCATGCAAATAAGCTGTTGCTGGCCACGCCCCACCCATCCAATGCTTACGAAACAAAACAAACAAGCTAGTTCATACTTAACTGCGATAAAAACACAAAAGTCATTATTTGAAAGTACTTACATCTCCCTCATCTACTGACTTGTCATGGACAGTTAGCTTCTGATTCACAGCTCCTTATTCAAATTTTCTGTTCCAACTTAAATACTTAAGGTGGAACTTTTTAATGTGGAACGAAACCAATTGTTGCTGGGACATGGCCATCGAAAACGAAATGGAGCCTCGCAGTCCTTTCGTTTTCTTTGTGTGGGAGAAAGTGTAGGGATTTGTGCTGTTCTTTGCAGCCAAAAACACAACACTTCATGTGTGACTTGCCTTTACCTGTATCCATAGCGCTCAGCTTATCCGTGCTCGTAAAACTAGCAGACAATATGGCGGATCTTCAGTTAATCTAGTGGGTGGGGTCTCGACAGATGAGGGGCAGTTCTGTGCAAATTAGCCCAGTGTATTATGTCACACTGGGCCCTCCGTCCAAACAGCTCATTTTGGAGTGGTCCTGAAACTGTGAAGAATAAAGCTGGTGATATCTCTTTATGTGAGAGTGATTTTGTGCAAAGAACTTCATGAACATGTTTTGTATAGCCCATAGACCTATTATAACGAAAGTGAGTTTCGCATAATATGTCCCCTTTTAAACAAAATGGCAATAATTACCTTTGACGTACTTCTAGAAGTGTTTTGCCATTTTGATTCAGGTGATCACTAGTCAGTACCTCATAAAGCAGAATAAAGTGCTTGTGTAGGCTGTCACACTCACAGATGCTGATTTATAAATAAATTGCAGTGGCTTCTTATTTTTTTCCAGAGCTGTATAGCACCCAAGTACCACTACTGCTTAAAGCCAGCTTTACACCAGAAGTGAGACATGTACTCTTTCTATACTTTATTGTTTCTAGATAGAAATTGCTAGTAAGATTTGAGAGTCGAGCGTTAAATAAAATGTTTCTGCCATGACACCATGTGCAGCACAGATTAATACAGGAGTGGCACACCAGTGGCAGTTACTGTGTATGGTGTTAAGGCCTATCATTGGGAGACCCATGACAACAAGGGAGTCCAAGAGAACATAATTGGCTTCGCTTTCTCTGGGTGGGTGAGATTGCCTCCCTCTTCCACATCACACAGTGCTATGCTAGCCAGTGTGGATGTCTGTTAGCTCCAAGCAAGTACTGCTACGTTAGCAGTACTTCAAAAAAGAAACTGTGGTGGGCTCACAAGCAGATGCTAGCATTGTGTAATAGGGAGTGACTCGGACTTGGGCGTTGTGACTCGTGAGTCATAAACTCGTAAACAGTGTTCATTTCATGGAATTATTTATTTAT
>JBBIGA010127006.1:0-23778 GCA_037576975.1 Alestes dentex | reverse complement strand
CAAACTAAAAACTACTTCCAAAAACATTCAGCTTTGATATTAATGAGTTTTTTGGGTTCATTGAGAACATGGTTGTTGTTCAATAATAAAATTATTCCTCAAAAATACAACTTGCCTAATAATTCTGCACTCCCTGTACTTTGCTGTCATTTTGCTGTTATTGTCAAATTAACTTTAATTGTAATTACATGGTTGGTTACATAATCAATTACATTTAAATCTGTATATTATGTTCTGTTCGTGGGTTCTTGAAAGCCATAAATGTCATTCTGGAGTAATTCTCTTCCGACATTCATCATGAAAGTTTCCCACAGTGTACAGGATGGTTCCTATATTCAAATAATGATTGAAAAATGAAAATGGAAAAAATGGAGATTAATTGTTCACTGGACAATGACAACACTGTAATGTTCAAATTGTAAACTAGCTTAAAACAGGGAAAGAGTGCAAAAATGTTGAAGATAGACAGAGTTCAAGTTTTCTTATAATAATATCTTGATTTAAATTCACATCTGTTACCACATTGGCTTAGGTTCTTTCATGACTATCCTACTTCTACAAAAAAACACTGAGAAGTGAAAGCAGTTCTGAATATGTTTTCCATCTGTCATACCCACATAGCCTTGCCATAAAGAATGCATTTGCCCAGTCTAGCATCTGGATGGCATCAGCATGTCAGCACATCATGTGATAGGCCCTTTCACATGACTTCCCCCTGGAGGCCCAAGAAGTGAAAGTCTCTAAATATCAGTGAGGCAGAGGGAACAAAGCCTGGTGTTCATCTTTTTTAGGTTGGGTGGAAGGATGAGTCACAAGCCCCCTGCCGTCAGCCTCTTGGAGAACATTAAGCCATGACAAAAAATCTGATTTTCCCCTCACCCTGAATGTAGCTGATCAGCCATGACATGTTTGGAGTCAGAAACTAAAGAAACAAATTTAAAATACCAAACATGTCATAAGGTATTAGGACATGACTAAGGGGGAATAAAGTTCTAATTTGCCAAGCTACAGTTTTAAGGTTGCAGCACGAATAAGCACTTCCGCACAAAGTATTTGAGTATGCTCATAGTGCAGATTTCACACAGGCCTATTATGTTCAGATCAAGGTTGGGCCAAAAATGGACAGCTTGCATAATGTTCAGACTACAAAGTTCAGTCAAATGTCCTCTTTGTACACAGTTTGAAATGTGATAGTGAAAGCAGTTTGCACATGGTGAGCCACTAGACTAGTCATATTCTTATATAGGCAACGCAGTGGAAGACCACTGGTTAGATGTATCTATTTCTCAAACACATGACTCATGTGAATGATGATTGCTTAATGGAAGGATGGATCTCAGCCATAACACTGACATCACTTTCGTTGGTTACATCATTAAACAGCATTGGTGTGATATATATTGTTTTTGGTACATCCTTCTTTATGACCCTCAACAGGTCTAAACAAAATCAAGATTTTCAAAAAATCTTAAACAGATCAGGGCTGAGTAACTACATACCCTCTACACCTCTACAGCTATGAAATCCTTTACAAAATTTTTAGTACATCTGAAGCTCTTGTTGGACCTCCTGTAGTTTGTAGGGGCCATCAGGTCAGTGGATGATGCAGAGAACTTCACCTTATCCTTTAACGCCTTAACAAGTCAAGGACATGTGGACGTTTTTGGACTTCAGCACAGGATTTGATACTGAATTTCTCCAAAATTCTCACAACTGTCTGCCTTTACCTCCCTGTGGATGTTCTGCTTATTCTTAAAGGCAGAGTGCAAAGTTCTCCCTAACCCTCAGAACATAAGGGGCACAGTTAACCACACCATACATTGTTGGTTCAATATAGCTCAAAACATCAAGTGTTCAGATGAAGCAAAGTGGACAACAATACCACAAACAGAAGACTGAAGACCTGAAGGGTTGATTATCTGGATTTTTATGGATCTGTTTTTGCTGCAATAATTTTCCCTTAGGATTAGCCCTTAGAACATGGATTTGTCCTGGAGGCACAAGTAATGGTAAACTGTCATCATACATTAAAACAACTTCTTATATTTTAAAACAACTCCTTATATGGAAGTTCCCCAGGTTTGTTGCTCGAGGTGTCAGATGTCATGCTAAGCTTTGTTTGGTGTACCTATGTCACATGGAACCAAAGTGTTATAATTTAAAAAACATTTAATAATAATAACCACTACTGGGGTTTTTAAAAAGGTCGTCATCAAACACAAATGAAAAACAAAATACCCACATTTCCTTTATTTTAGGTTGGAATCCGAACAGAAAAAACACAAGTCCTTTGAACCCGGTAGAACTTTTAGGATAGTCTTCACCCACAAGTCGGTGGGGAAACTTGCAGCTGTCACGCACACCAGTGACGTGATGCGCACAGGTCGACAGAGATGACGCTGTGTGCTCAGTTCACCAGTGCACCCATCCTCCTGCATCCTGACATCACCAAGCCGTTTGTTGTTGAGGTGGACGCCTCCGATGTGGGCATAGGAGCTGTCCTCTCACAGCGAGGTCCAGATTAGAAACTACACCCCTGTAGTTTCTTCTCTAGAAAGTTCAATCCCACTCAACAGCGATACGGGGTAGGGAACCGCGAGTTTTTGGCCATCAAGTGACAACACGCCGGCTGGATGGCTGTTCGTTCCCCAAGGAGTCCATCAAAAGGCTCCCCAGTGGGCTCACTCCTCTACCCTAACTGGCCACCCTGGAACTTCTCGCACTCTCTCTCTCCTCCAAAGAGCCTTCTGGTGGCCCAGCACGGCGACTGATACCAAGGCCTTCGTCCAGGCATGCCAGATCTGTGCACGCTCTAAAGCTCCTAATACTGCCGCTGCTGGCACCCTTCAGCCTCTCCCTGTACCTCATCATCCGTGGTCTCATATTGCCCTGGATACCATTCTCACCATCATTGACAGGTTCTCCAAGGCTGTGCACCTGGTGGCTCTAACCGGACTCCCTATAGCTAAGACCACTGCTGAACTGGTTCTCGAGCACGTAGTCCGATTGCATGGGTTCCCCAAGGACATCGTCTCAGACAGAGGGCCCCAGTTCACGGCCAAGTTCTGGCAGGCCTTCTGCTGTCTGATCAATTACCCCACTAATCTGGGTACCATCCTCAGACTAATAGTCAGACAGAGCGGGCCAACCCACAGCTGAAGCACTTTCTCCGTTGCTTTGCGGCCAATCGACAGCGCTCCTGGGCATGCTACCTCGTCTGGGCAGAACTCTCTCACAACCTCCTCACCTCCTCTGCCACTGGATTCAGCCCTTTCGAGGTATGCTATGGTTTCAAGCCTCCAATGTTTGAACATCAGGAGCCAGAGGCTGATGTACTATCTGCCCAACAGTTGGTCCGCAGGTGCCAGCAGAGCTGCAGACAAGGGTTGGTGACAGGGTTTACCTCTCCACTCACCACATCAAACTACAAACCGACTCCAAGAAACTGTCACCCCGCTTCATTGGCCCTTACAAGATCATCAAACAGATCAACCCTGTCACCTTCCGGCTCCAGCTGCCAACTTCTCTCCGGATTCACCCAGTCTTCCATATGTCACAATTCAAACCTGTAATTTTCTCTCCTCTATCTCCCCAGGCTCCTGCTCCTCTGCCGCCTCGGATCATTGACGGTGGTCCTGCGTATAACGTCCAGTGGATCCTGGACTCGTGACGCCATGGCCGTGACACCCAGTACCTCATCGACTGGGAAGGCTACGGTCCGGAAGAACGGTCCTGGGTCCCCAGTCGATTCATCTTGGACCCCATGCTCATCCAGGACTACCGTCGGCAGTTATCCTCTCAGCCTGGGCCGTCTGGGGATGGTCCTGGAGGGGGGGTACTGTCACACGCACCAGATCACACGCACCAGACTGTTATGCCCGATACGTGTCACCTCTCCTCATCTCTCGGTACTGTGAGTACTCTGGCTCATAAGAGCTCTTTCTTACCTCTCTGTATGTGTGTAATAACGCAAGTTCCTTTGGTGGGAATCTTTACTCCTCTTGTGGAGTGTTCTCAGAATAACTGCATGATTAACCGGCTCTTCCATCACGCCACAACTGGGCAGCTTTCACTCATTCTTGTCTATCTCCGTGACACAAGAAGGCCAGACTGAAATTTGCCAGAGAGAACGAAGTTTGCCAGAGAGAACAGGACTAATTATTTGGACACCAGAACAGAGGACATGTTTGGCATAAACCAAATACAGCATTCCAGGAAAAGAACCTCAGACCAACTGTGAAGCATGGAGGCAGAAGTGTCATGGTTTGGGGATGCTCTGCAGCAGCAGGACATGGCCATCTCACCATCATAGAATTCTACCGTGTATCAGAGGGTACTTGAGGAACAGGTGACACGTTGGATGAGCATCTCTACAAATGTAAAATGTTTCAAATTATTGTAGTTATCTTTTTTATTACCTGGACCTACCTGCTCCAGGATGTAGCATTATAGCCAGCAAGTGTATCAGCTAAAAGACTTCCCTTGGCAAGACTTTGCATATTCAAGGAATAAAGTAAAGTGATCTGTCTGCTTTCTGTTGTTGCTAAGCTAGTGTTGAACTGCACCTTGAAGCATCTAGTAGAAGTTGTCCCGGACCTCTTGTCAAATGAAAGCTTCAGTAAGACATGAAACTATCACTTCTAAGCATGTTTTAAGGTTGCAGAAACGGTGACCACAAAAGAGCAGATTGAGCTTTAAATGTGGTATTAACTGTCTTGATTGACATTCCTTAGGACTTTGCAACTTTATTGCTCTAATCAGAAAAGCAAACAAGTCTAACTGTAACAGACTCCTTCAGTAATACAGCCAAGATAGTTGTTAAACAAAACTGCATTCTTAAGTAAGTAGGTAAGTAAGTAAAGCTTTATTGTCATCTCAGCCATATACATATAGTACACAGTGAGATGAAATATCGTCCTCTTGGACCATAGGTGCAACATATAACACAACAGAACAGCAGAACTGAGGCAGATCAACAGTGAGTGTAAAAAAAGGAGGGGGGGTTACAAGTTAACCTATATATTTATAAATATATCTACGTTTACAAATACTTCACTTAAAAATAAAATACTATAGGGGGACACATAGGGGGCCAATAACAATACAGTACTGTATACAGAATTGTAGTATAGATATAAACATTCTTATATATAAATATATATATTTACACACACATATCTGTACGTACTTATATATCATATCTATACATACATATATATACACATACACACACACACACACACACACACACACACATATATATATATATATACACACACATACATATACCCACACATACACATATATATACATATACACATACATATATACATACACGTGCATATGTGTACATATACACACACATACATACACACATGCGCACATACATCTATATTAATACATATATACACTATTATACTCTTTTTTCATCCACTCACTTATACTTATTCACAATTGTTGTATAAACTGTATAAGTGATCAAAAACAACTACAATTATATAGTTATTTATAATTAAAATTGCATGATTTTCCATATATTTTTAAAAATATAGCCAAAGTAAGGTTTATGGGCCTATAAAAGTAAAAGGACAGCCCTTTTACATCATATGTATATGTGCATTTCAGTCACACTGGCATCACTATGTATAATGTCACAATGTACTAAGAATGAGCGCAAGTATTATTAAGGTCTCGTCAACGTTTGAATCTTGGATAAATGAACGTGCTCTGAACGCCATAGGCGTTTTTGTTGTGTTTTGTATCTGCGCTTGATTGACTTCAGTGAGGCGTTACACTGGCGTGTTGACGTTAAACAGCGTGTGACGCTGTTTAACGTCAGCCTGCAGCCCAATGTGTAGTGTTTGTGTATTCAGGTGTGGGGGTAGCAGTTATTCTCTCCAGGTTGTTTTCATGTTGGACATCTTGATTTATTGTTCTACATTGAAAACAAAGTTTTGTTCGTTGTTAAAACTTACAATCAACATTATTGTTTTTAAAATCCTTCTGATACGGTGCCGTAGGCAGGAGAGGATTGCGGCAGAAATTGACACCAAGAAGACGTTGCATGCAACGTTTTTTTGATGCCACTTGAACCCACAGCCGACCAAGCGCCGGTGCTGAAGGCCCATGTGGACGAGGCCTAACTGTTGTGCAGCCATGGAGAAACAAAATGTTTTCAGTTGTAATGAATAATAGCATGGCTTGCTAATGATCTTCAGAGAGCTTGAGGGGCTGTGATGAGAACTGTAATTTGACTGACATGGAAAACGATCAATAACGGGCAATTGTTGTGCACAGTGTGCAGGAGTGCATTGTCTTAAAGGTGCTAAAAACAAAACAGTAATGCTCAGCATGACGTATGATACCACAAGCGTCAACACAAACCAGGGGAACTTCCATGTTTTTGCAATATGATGACAATTTACCGTTCGTAGTGCTTCTGGCATGAATCCGCATTCAAAACGTTAAGGTCTGGGTTAGGGTATTTCTTCACCCAGCTCTTCTTTTAGTAGAGACATATTCCAATAAATTATAACCCAGATTTTGACTCCAATCCAGCTCAGCGGTGGAGAAAAAGCATTGAACTTACTGAACGCTGCCACTGCCAGAATAAGCGTCACCACAATGGAAATCCACGACACCCACAGGGCCTTCTTCCTGTAACTCTGAGCTTCATGGGGTTTCAGACGCATGCTGCTCTCCAACAGACCTGTCAGGAGAGAAATAAACACACAGCTTTAAAGACGAATGATGACAATCAGTCTTCTCAGCAGGAGTCAATGACAAGGGCTTATTAGAAATCTGCTGGTCCATGACTGCATCAAACCAAGTGAGGCTGTGCTAAATGTAAATGTACTGTGAGAGAAAGTGAGAGGGAGAGAAAGTGAGACGTGCAGCCAGAGACTAAATTAGCTGAGTCAAAAAGACTCCTACAAGATTTAGGGGTCACTAATTTGTTGTTTTGCCAGTAATAAAAGGAGAATTAATTCTGCTTTGTGAGCCAGGTGCTGTAAATCACAGAGAGGTGCGACTTATTAGCCAAGTGGCTGTTTTCATGCTAACTCAGAGAATAAAGAAGAATGTGTTTAGAAGTGATAGTCTCATGTCCTACTGAAGCTTTCACTCGACAAGCCTGATCAGAGATCAGACAAAAGATTCAGGACAACTTGTACCAGATGCTTCAAGGCACAATTCAATGCTAGCTTAGCAACAACAGAAAACAGACAAATCAGTTGACTGACTGACTGATTTCTTGAAGATGCAAGGTTTTTACATAACCGCTTACATACTGGAACTGATAAAAATGATAAAAAGATAACTACAGTAGTTTGAAACATTTTAGATTTGTAGACACATTCATCCAATGTCCTGAAATCAGGGGTTTTAGTAGGAGAACCATATTGAAATGCACTGAACCACAAGAGCATTTCTGAGGTCAGGTACCGAAGTTGAATGATTAGTTCCTCACTAGACCTCATCCCAAAGCAAACCAAAGCATCAAATTTACTAATTTGTTGTTTCGGCAGTAATAAAATTAAAATTAGCTCTGCTTTGTGTGCCAGGTGTAAGTCTTGAATAGGTGCAACTTGTTTACATAGTGACTATTCTCATGCTAGCTCAAAGGAGAGAGGAGAGGAGAAAGAACTTGGACAAACTTTTTATTGATTGTCCACTATAGATGCTTTGGATCTTGTCTTTAACACCCACTCTAACCTATTATCTTAACCTGAACTCCAAACATAAGATTTTCTGAAGTGATCTGAAGAACTTCTTCATCACCATCAAATGGTCAAACAAATCATACAAATGGTCAAACGGAACCATACAAATCTAGACAGCGAATCAAACAGATTTTCAGTCTTCGGTTTTGTAGTGGTGTTGTCCACTCTGCTCCACATTAATAGCTTAAAATATGAGCTATACTGAACCATTAATGTAAGGTGTGCCAAGAAATGCTTTAACACAGGGAGAATAAAGCGACTTACAGCAAAAGTAACCACCCAGGATAACTGAAGAGTGCTCCTTGTATTAAGTATATTCCAGTCAGTCCAGCAGGAGAGAGTCTGAGATATGTGACATACTATGGCATTTCACAGTGTGCCATAAAGCAACGCGAGGCACTTTTGTTAGACAACATGCAGCTCCCAATGATGCCTCAAATGTAAACAGTCAACTCTGTGTTTCTCAGCATTGGAATTACCAGAGGGGGATATGGCCCAGTAACTTGCTGAACAATACAACTTGTGCTCTAGTGAGTCAATAAAAAAATACTGACTATCTCATATCTATTGTCCAATGTAAGCCTGCATAGTCTTGTCTTTGTTCAGGTAGCCAAGCTGTACACAGCTTTACTTCTCCTCCAAGTGATCTGATAGTGTGCAAAAGTCACATGCTAATGGGTGGTGGGGGTAGTAGACTACTAGCATGAGAAACTCTTGGTGAGCACCCCTACCCCCATGTCACATGCTTCGACTCTTTGATTAGCACACATACATCATGGACACATACACATACTCCATCACACATGCCAAATAATCCATATAATCTCATGTTGCTTTACACAGGGAATGAAGCAACAATCCAGATCAGCAAGCTGGAGGTCTGCTCCAAACTAGTACCCACAATCAGACTAAAGTTTTTAGAAACACAATATAAATTTGTAAACTTGCACTGGGCGAGGTCTCTACTTGCTGGCCACTGGCCCCAATTCTTCTTGTTAGTCTAAGTGGAAGATGAATACAACCACATGACCCCATCCACATTTTTGCAAGTCTGATAAGGTTTAGTATGGAAGAGAAAAGAACTTGCCACTTTGCGGTAATATCAAGTTATAGGTAAATATGTTAATAAATAAATTATATTTGTTGTGTCATGATATTATGTTGGCAAATATATAAAAAAAATTATAGTGTGTATCTTTGTAGGTTTATAAATGTAGATGCAAATATACATGAACATATTATATGGAAAATGCTGTATCATTATTAGGGGTGTCAAGTGATTAAAAAAATTAACTGAATGAATTAAGCTCTCTGATTAATTAATCTAACCTAATCGCACACATTTGCTGCACTCGGCGTCTCACATGTTTCACTTATATAAATCGCTGGGTGGATAAGTGGGGGGACGAAAGGAATTATTTTTGAAAGTGGGGGGACATGTCACCTCTAAAATAATGGTTCTGCTGCCCATGCATACAAGGCATCTTAAGCCACAATTATAACCTAGAAGTAACAATAGAATAACACCCCATCACACTATTCCTCCAGTACTGTATGTGACAAAATAAACTCAGCAACAGACATCATTTTGTCAGTGTTAGTTAGTTAGTCGGTTACAGGTAGACTTGCTCATTTTGGGTCTGAGTGCCTGGTCGAGTGTGGCTGGCCACTTGCGCTGGGATCAGGGGCTGTGCTGGTTCAGATGCCGGGTTAGCTCCTAAATGCTTTGCGTTAAGGTGATATTTTAGATGTTATGTACTCCGATGATACAAAAATTCTATACTTCTATCAGCAGTTCCATCTTTCTCTTTTTTAAACATAAACTTTCCATTCACTGGGCCAAGCAGCACGTTCTCGTCTCCTCCTTCATTTTACAGAGCACTTGTGGCCAGAACCGGACCGAAAAAGCTCACCATGACGTGCAATTAATCATTTTTAACAGGTTATTTTTTATGTGACTAACTGATTGAAACTTAAATAATTACAGCTTGATATTTATTTTAGGTCATATAATATTATGTTTGTAAATATATAACAAAGTGATAAACAGTATGTATCTATGCTTATGGTTAGACATGTAGAAGCAAATATACATCAATATACTGTATGATACACAGGAAAATGTTATTATTATTAGTATTATTAGCACTCTATTTCTGGCCTAGCACATACAGACAATGATGTGCTAATTCTTGACGTTTCCACTCTGGTGGAGTACAGCTGACAACAACAGCACTAACGGGAGTCTGAAGGTTTGATTCTCTTTCTAGATTTGTATGATTCTATACTCATTTTCCCTTAGGATTAATGACCTTCTATCTACTGTGGTCATTGTAGGCCATTTGGACACTTTTAAACATTTGACTGTTTATTTCAGAGAACATGATCAAACATATAGCAGACTCTTTATGTCAAGAAAGCCTGGAGCATACCATAAAGCACAGCAGTGAACAGGTTACAGTGGTGGCTGTGAGCTTGTGCTTATTAATGGGATGATGAGCTTAGAAGTGAAAAAAGTATGGTGCAAATGTTTCCTTTCTTTCCACTCATTCCTCAGAAAATCAATATCTATGACTGCTAGATTGTTATATGTGACCAATTCTTCATCAGACTCACAATTACGCCTCCTGCTAAAACTAAAGGCAGGTCTCCATAGTTATACAGGAACCGGGTTGTACTTACACTGTACTGTAATGGAACACAACTTGCAGCATGCTCTGATTTCCCAGTGTATCTCAGAGTTTCTGGCACATGAGCAGCACAATTCTCTCCCCACAGTTTATGACCGGTCATCCCAAAACCCCGTCCATGAAATTTATCTTCCGCTCAAACAGATAGTAGTGCTTGTACCTTGTTGACTTCCCAATTGTTTGTTTGTATCTCCATTGTTGCTTTTTTGAGTGGACAGTATTAAAAATGGCCTCTTTCCATGTTGTGATGACAACATTTCAACCAATCAGAACATCTTCGCTGCCTCCCGCTTTCGGCCCTGCCATCAAGCAGATCAGGTACAGCTGGGGTACGGGTCGCTCTATGTGTCAGTTAAAAATTTGAGATATATGACATAGAGGAAGCTGTTCATTTACTGACAAACAGGACAATGTAGTATTATATACCACGGCTGCACAATCATATTTAATGGTAAAATCTGTGACTGTTTTGTTATCGTTTCTTTCATTTATGTACTGTTTTGTACTGTTTGTTTGCATGCTATCATGCTTATAGAAATTAGCATTTTTTAACAGTTTGACCCTCTTTTGATATTTAATTTGTCACTGGTGTAAACTTGATTTACTTATTCTTTTGATCCTTATGACATCCTTTTATATAAATATAAAAATGTCATAAATTTTGACATAAATTACATTACATTTTGAGAAAATAATCAATTAATTTGACATAAAACTTTAAGGAAATATGTGTATTTTCTTAACAGAAATTTAAAAGAGAAAATAAGTCTTATTTTTGGCATTATAACTTCAGGAGCAACATCATTCCAACATAATAAGTCAAAAACATTACTTTCATTATTTTGAGATACTAACTTATCAGGAAATCTGAGGAATATTTAGGAATATTTAGTGGCTGTGCAGAGATTTTAGTGCTCTGCAGTTGTTTATGAAGATGGGCTGCCGTAATGTTGTCTAAACTCCTGATGTGCAGGACTGTCTCAGACTGACCCTGCATTAATTAGGTGTAAATGTCATAAAGATCTGCTGTGGAGAACAGTCCTTGAAAAAAGCTCCCATGGTACACTGTCAAGGCACTGAATTACATTAACTGAGGCAACCCAAATAACCTAAGGCCAAAACAAAGCAGAATATTAACACAGTCTTTGATTATTAATCTTTAGAACACAAAGTTCCCCCAGTTTGTGTTTGTGCTCAAGGTCCCAGACATCTTGCTGAACTGTTCCTAATAAGTTATTGTAATTAAAAATAAATAATTATTAATAACCACTACTGGGGTTTTAAAAATGACATCACATGCAAATACCCAACACTTTTAGGGCCAAGGGAATAAGCAGCAAACGGCAAAGAGAACAAACACCAGTTTTAGATTAAAATCAGATTTTACTAATGTTTTGCACCATTTTTAAATTTAAATCAGATTTTACTTGCTTATAACTGTATAACTACAATAATGTGTTATTGCTTTATAATTAACTAGGACCACTTGCGTGAAAAGTCAAATACTACAGAATTGTATTGGAGGGCAGGACAATTTTTAAAAAGGGCAGTAGATATTTAAAAGAATTTCATAAGTTTACTTTACAAGTAAGTGAGAATGGTGGGTCCAACATTTTCCAACATTTTTTATGTCTCTTGAGGCCATTGGTGACACCTATCACAACTGAAGGTATTGGAGGCTGGATGTAGCTTTATCAATGCTTGGAACTCAGAGTGTATCAATAAAATCTGATTTCAACAAAAACTGGTGTAAATCAGTCTAAAACCAGTGTTTTCTCTCCTAAACACTCACCATTTGCTGCGCTTTCACTTGGTGTGATGCCACTCAGCTGCTCGGACAAATATAAAAAATTACAGAAATCATTTGTTTCTGTAGAATTACAAATGCAGTCAAATAAATTAAATACAGACATTTAAATACTTTAGATATTTTAGATTGTATTATATGACTCCTCTAGGCAATGTTTGATTTAAATGATCAACACATCTACTTTAGCAATAGTGATAAGAATCAGACACCTAAAGCTTTTGTGCCATTTGATGCCCAAGACACTGCCATTTGAGATACATTTTGGCCTAATTTCATATTTTAATCTATTTGTGTGGACAACACCATGCTTCCAACTTTGTGGACACAGTTTGAGGAATACCCTTTTATTTGGCATGTTTGTATTCGACTTCCAATCAGATTTCGTATTGATTACAAAATTCTGCTAATGACATATAAAGCCTTGAATGGCCTCACACCCAAATACCTCTGAGAACTTATCTCTTACTATGAATCTCCGCAGTCACTCAGATCTCAAGGTGCAGACTACTTACTTGTCCCTAGAATTATGAAAGCTTCAGCAGGGGGAAGAGTGTTCTCATATATAGCCCCCAAGCTCTGGAATGCTATTCCAAATGAGACATTCGGGAGTTTTTAAGCCCAGGCTGAAAACCTACTTGTATAGTCAGGCTTTCTATAATTAATTTTTCCTGCCAGATTTGCAATTACAGCATTTAGCAGAAGCTTTTATCCAAAGAGATAACCATTCCCTAACTCCAGGGGACAGTCTCCTTGGAGCAACTTGGGTTTAAGGGTCTTGCTCAGGAACGTAGCGGAGGTATGTTGGGGCCCCGTGCCAAAATGCCCTCAACTGATTTCGGCAGCTCACAACTACATACATGCGCTACCCCAATTAGGGGCAACTGCTGCTTAAAGCTCCAGCAGAGATAGTTGCTCATGATCCTGTTGTTTATGGACTACAGACTCTCAGTTACTCTTCCAACAAAATTTACCTATATGGACACTTATTGGTATCAACTCTGTTAGCCACAGACGGCCTACCTGTCAATAATCGTGTTCATGAAGGCCTTCTCTTGTTATTTATACATCTCATTACTTGTACATATAAAGTAAGGTGGCTACTTATAGTCACGTGTGAACACACCCCAGCACCGCACACAGTGTGAACAATGTGAAATTATTTCTCTGCATTCAACCCATTCACCAAGTGAAGCAGTGGGCTGCCAACAATGAGGGGCACCCGGGAAGCAGTGGGTGGGGGCAGTACCGCTATACTGCTCAAGGGTTCCTCAGTGATGTCACTAGCAGTCCAGTGATTTGAACCAACAACCAACTGATCTCAGTTAGAACTCCCTAACCATTAGGCTACCAGCTGCCCCAAATAATCTGATAGAGACCCAAACAGACCAGGAAAAAATGAATGCAGTGAAGTGACCATTTTTGTCATATGCGACCACACCGCAGTACACAGTGTGAACTAGCAGTCCTGGTATTTGAATTCACAACCTTCTGGTCACAGGGCCAACTCCCTAACTACTAGGCCACCAGCATAATTATAGAATTATGCATTATAATGCTACACTATAAAAATGTATTTTATAACATTTAAAACTATCAAAAGTACTATCCATTTTTAACATTAATTTTGGATATTTGTAACTGGTTTCTGGTTCAGAACTTTCCCTGAGGTCTAAATCCACAACCCTGAGCATCACAATGTCCTAGTGATTGTTTGTCGACTTCAGTCCACAGGTTAAGACTGAACAACCGTTTCCTTAAAAACATGTTTTGGTGTTAAATTTTACTTTGTACGAGGATGAGAAAACAGTCGGTGCTGTAATTTCACCCAGGAAACTTCACACAGGTTTCAAATGACTATTGAATTACGAACAGAATCTTTTGATTCATTTTTAACGAATCAAACTCTCTACATTAAAAAATGTTGTTTATATCATAAGTGTATTATTTTGTAATGTAATTTGATTAAATTATATATTTTCAGTTAGTTATAAATGTTTAACAGTTCGTTATAAAACATAATAGAATAAAAAGGTTCAAGTTGGTGAGAACCGATTCAGGTTCGATTCAAAGCACTGAGCTTGGTCTGAAAGAAAACTTAGGAAGAGGAGCTACGTTTGGCAGTTTTTTACTTTAAAACGGATTTTTCTGGGGTGAACCATCATAAATACGGCATGGTGAAGAGGGGATCCTGGTCTGTACCTTGTCCCTCCACGCTGTCAGTGATCTTCATCTGCTGGTCCTGCTCCACAGCCCGAACCTCGCTGCCTGTACCGGCCGGGCTGGGCTCCAAGGCAGGGGCGCAGCGGCCGTACCGCACGGCCGAGCAGGGGTCCATCACCGCAATGTCCGGCACGGACGATCTGGCCGAGGGCTCCGCCATGGTTCTCCGAGTTCTACGAGGCTTGAAGCTCTGAGAGCAGCTTTAGAGTCTGAGAGAAGAGAAAGGAGACGCCATGTAAACCAGAGAGATGCCCTGCTGAGGCGCAGTGTGTACCGGCATCAGGAACGGAGCCTCCCCTTTCACCACACAAATATACAAACACACACACACACACACACACACACACACACACACACACACACACACACACATGCAAATATTCTCCGCATTTTTTGTGCTTTTTTCATGGCAATGTGGGTTTTTTGACGCATTTTATTTCTAATTATTGAGAAAAATATAATGTACTAATTTTGTAAATATTAACATAAATTAATCTACATTCCATATAAAATATAACTGTGTAAATGTTTTTGTACTGTCTAGAGAACACAAAGAAAGCGCGTCTTTGGTTAAATACTGCTGTACTCAGAGGCGGGAGGTTTGAAAATAGCCAATCCGAGAACGTTATTTATTTCCCCTTGTTGCTGAATGGCTGCTGTAGTTTGACGCGCCTGTGGCAGCAGCAGTCCAGAATTTCCCCTTGGAGCGTGTGGTGTGTGTCTCTTGTTTTTCGTTTTTTCCTTCTTAAAGCCCAGTATTTTTTTATTGTAAATTAAATTTAAAGAGTCTGTTTAGCTCAGTTGCTGTCCAGTGTCTGCTTTAACCAGCGGTCACTACAATACGACTCTTCCTGAAGTCCCTGAATAAGAAGCGCCGCTGGAAGAACAGTAAACTGTAAACATATTGGTGATTACCCGTACATTTTACTGTATATTTATTACTAAAAATTACATAATTTATTACTGCTTATACAAAAAAAAAAAAAAAAACAGCAGCACATACCAAAGAAAACATGCTTGCATGAATTATTTGTAGGAGGTGGCAGTTCAGTGTACACTGTCCAGCGCCTATACTGGTTTACCATTACATTTTCGTTAAGAGTAATGCATTAAGATGAATTTAAAATGAAATTAAAGTGTTTCGGATTCAGTCATTTTTCTTAGAACCGAACTAATAATTGTTGGCGAAAACTCCAGCAAATTTGTGGAAACTGCAGATATGCTCCTGCAGACATTTTTTTCACTCAAAAAATGATATGTTGGTATTACTTAACTTTTTTATGTCAACAGTTTCCACGTAACTAAGTTAAGTTGCCTTTAAGAAAGAATATTTATTTCAGTGAACTTAAGTTAAGTACATAAAGTTAATGTATTTTTTTAGCTCAATCAACGTAACATTCATATTGTATTAATCTATTTAGTTGATTAAGTTCAATTACTCTAAAATTTATATTGTTATGTTTAAAAAGAGATAAGAAAAAAGTTTCAGTTTCATTGTGTTTATTAAATAACATTTCTACAATGTTTTACAATGAACACTTTCTATTGTTTTTCCAACAATAAAATGTTTTTCAAAATCTACATGCTGTCATACTTTTCAAAATAATTATCTTAACTTATTACAATAAGTTAAAATTTTAATACTATTAAAAGAATAATACAAGTATAAAGTAAAATAACAGCATGCAGCCTTTAAATGAAAGGATTGACAAAAATGGTTTTTATACTTGGAAAAAATTAACAGCCTTCTTTAACAGTATAAAGTACACCTTCTTGAAACTAAAAAAAATCAGCTAACAACACTTGTTATTCAAAGGAAGATTAACATTTGAAAGCAAAGTAACATTTGTACAATGTTTTAAATTTTTTCAAACAAGAACATATTTACAAAATCTAAATACTGTCTTCACTTTTCAAAATAAATCTTATCTTTACTTATTACAAGAAGTTACAAAAATAATAGTACCAGTAAAAAGTAAAATAAAAGAATACTGTTTTTAAATTAAATGATTTACAAAAATATACTTGGGGAAAAAATAGTCTTCTTTAGTAAACTTGAAAAAAAAAAAAGCAATAAGCAACATTGCAGGTATTCAAATGAAGATTAAAGTAAAGATTATTAAAGACATCACCTGGTTAGCACTGAAAAAAAAAAGTACTGCGACTGCCAGAGCAACATTATGGACAAAATATAGGTCCTGCCTCTTAGCCCTTGTTTCAAGTTACAGTGTCTATGAAAGGAGTTTCTTTTTTAAGACCTGGACTTTGTTTGACAGCTTGTTGGCATCGAGTTGCACAAAAATCTTTTGAAACAATTCAAAAGTATATCTCATATATAGGGGGTAAGCCAAGTTTAATGCATAAATTAGACCAACTATCATGGAACATGCATTAGCTACATTGTCCAAGTTTTCAAGTACTTGGATGCCTTTGATGATGACACCAACATCTTCGTATGGGTCTGCAACATCTGCCCCTTCATGTTTGATGGCATAGATTCCGAGAGTGGTGTTGCTTATCAAAATTTGGGCTTCATCATGTTCAGTGTTCTAAAAATAACAAAAAACAAGTACAAATAATAAGTAAAAAATAAAACAATTACCAACAGATCAAGGGTAAAAATAGGAACTGGTTTTAGAGAAAAATACAAAAGGTTTCTTTAAAAAAATAGCTTACAATGTACTCCTTCACTAGGTTTGAAGGATCTTCATTTAGGTAGACCACTAAGGCTTTCAGGATGCATTCACGCTTTTTTTCAATGGTGATGCTCTAATCAAAATGAAATGAGAATTGGTACTTTTTGCTGTACATCTTAAATTTAAGTAGCATTACGCAAATTATCCCACTGCTGTATTTTACGAAAGTCAAGTGTGTCCATCAACCAATGGTCCCAAATCAGAAGCACTGCATGGGATACACAATTATCTTGAACGTCTGAGCTGTTCTAATTGTAGTTGTAAAAACAACACTGTTAATATATAAGAAAGGCAGAAAATCATTGATGCTTCAAGATAAAAAAAAAATCATGCTATTTGGAGCCTAAGAATGAAAATTCACCTTTAACTTTTAATCCATAATTTTAGTATAAAAAAGATTAAATGAAGGATGAGTTAAAAATAACAAAATAATCATATTTGGATGAAATATTTCTTTGGCCTATTATGAATTATGAGAATTGATGATGAATTTAGAGAACATACCTGATCCAAAACTGACAGGTTGTCTGTGATCTTCTGTGCGGTTGCTCCTCCTTTCTTTTTGAAAAGTTTGAGGAGCCGGGAAGAGAAATGATCAAGCTGACCCATGAATTTGGACACCAAAGGAATTGTTGTAATCCTGCTGAATTCCGCAGATACCTGGTACAATGTCCAAACAAAACAAAAAAAGAGAGAGAGACAATTCAGGGTGCTGGTAAATTTTTGACAGGACATCATCACACACTTCCTTTACCAGTGCTCACAGATAACACCCATACTATCAGTGAACAAACCTGAATTACATCTAAAGTACTTCAAATCATAGTCTAGAATTATAACAACATCCAAGCAAGCTGACATGACATTAAAGACATACCTTTCGCACAGTAAAGAGTGCTGGCCATCTGTTCTTGAATTCAGCAATGAAAGGTGAATCTTCTACTACCTTGTGCCTCCGTAGAGCAAATGTTCTGTCCATCAATCCCTTGATAATAGTAGTAATAGTAGATAGTAGTGTAATCCTACAATTTTCAAGTGTTTCTTTTGTTTAACCCATTGGGTAATCTGGACAGTAATTTACCTCAGCTTTTCTCGGTTTCTTCACTTGGTTAGGATTGCAGTGGATCCTTTTCACTTATAGGAATTGATGTTCAGCTCTGAACATCCTGTATTTCTCAGTTTTGTTCTGTAGTTTGCCATCTTATATTTTAAACTAATTTTCCAGCCATAGTAGCCACTCACAGAGCCCTTTTCTTTTAGGCATGGATGCTTCAAGATCTGCACCTGAAGGGTATGCCTTGAACTTTATTATTTCTGAGGCTACACCATCCAAACTGTCAGACTTTAGCTTGGAACTGGGACTCATGACAGTACCATCAGTTTGATAAGCAAGTTGAGCTTTTTGCACTTGTATTTCTGCATCAAAACTAAACTGTGGTATTGGGAAAGTATCGGGCCAAGCTTGACTTCTGACAGAGGATGCAGATTCTGTCGACAGTACAGATGACAGTGAGGATGATATTATGTGTGTATCATAGGCAGATACTGAAGAGGTCTCGTTTTGTTTTGGCACAGATGAAGAAGAGGTACTTGTCGATGTCGGCAAAAAATTATTTTGAGTGTAGCTCTGTATTGTAAGTCCGAAGTTGAACTGAGGTTGACAAATTCATTAAAATCCAGACCTTTGGGCTGAAGTCGAAAATCTTCTAACACACCAAGTTGTGTTTGGATTTCTTTTTAAGGTCATTCAATGAGTCTGGTATACCAGCTGGGAGATTTAACCTTTCACAATTATTTTCTCCTAAGATTACTAGGAGTTTGGCTGAAGTTGCCATTGTGTCAAACTTGTCTGGAAGAGAGAAGGGGATGAATATCAGTAGAAGGTCAGCAGACCAGTTTTAAGTAATTACATTAAACAAAACAGAAATGAAAAATATTAAATGAAATTTGATTTTTGAAACTTCATACAAAGATAAGACTATAACTGTGTAATATGATCTTATGCTTTAAAACCTACACTCTTGACCCAATGGTTGACTTTACTAGAAGACTGCATGGAAACTCATTGCCTTAAACCATTTAAGTTTTTACACAAGGTAAAACTAAATAGCCTTTGTTGAAGTAACATAGAACCTAAGGTTTTATGTAGTTATATGTTAATTCAACTAGGGCTATTTAGTTTCACCTTCAGTAAAAACTTAAGTGGCTTAAGGCAACATGTTTCCACACAATATTTTTAGTAAGGTCAACCATAGAGTTAAAGGGATAACTCACCCAAAAATGAAAATGTGCTCACCCTTAAGTGGTTCCAAACATTTATGAGTTTATTTCTTCTATTGAACACAAAAGAAAACATTTTAAAGAAAGCTGAATATCTGTAACCACTGACCAGGCTGTGGATTAAAGTGAATAATATTGTATATAATGTTCAATTTCTTTACACGGACCAATCTTTTCGCTTTACAAGACCTCAGTGTGTCATCAGGAGCCATGGCTATTGATTTGGACTTGTTTGTATATTTATTTTTAATTAAAAAAAAAACTTATCACCATTCACTGCCATTACATGAATCACCAAGGACCACGGATTTAGCTAAAAATATTCTTTGATGTTCTACTGAAGAAAAAAAGTCACCTACATCTTGGATGTCCTGTGGGGGAGTAAATTAACAAGAAATTTTCATTTTGGGTTAACTACCCCTTTCAGAGTGTAGGTTGTTATGCATAAGATCATTCTATGCAGTGATAATCAATGATATCTTTGCATAAATTTTGAAAAATCAAATTTAATTTAATAATTTTCATTTGTGTTTTGTTTGATAGTGCAAAAGGAGTATTGCATATAGTACCAGGTATAACAGTAGTGCTGAAATAGATTAATACACCACAATGTCACATAAGACTTCAGTGGTGGTTGATGCTCCTCATCTGAAAGAATGTGTCTTTTTAGAGTAATCATTCTGACTCCTGCAACCATATAGTCAACAAGAGGGTATGGGTCTTTCAAGTCAGAGTATGAAATTAAGCAAATTTTTTGAGTTGGTACCAGTTCAAAGGCCCTGAAGTGTTCTCGATACCATGCACACATTTTTTTGGCAATGAAAGCCAGTTTGTCTTCGATTATACAAATCTGAGAAATTTCTGCAAATTCTGGAAGGCCACAAAGAGATCCATGGGCATTTATCATGCTATTTTGGTACATAATGCAATCACAAAAGACATTTTGTGCAACATTGAAAGTAGTCATACTAGGATACCTAGAATTAAGGCAATGTATGACATTCTCTTTCATGATCTCAACAGTAATAGCAGAGACATGTGTGACCTGTAAGGTATTGTTTTCAGGGCTGGGTATGTGGTGGTTATATCCAAGCATCAATTGGTGTTTACTTGCCAAAGTTAGGGTAATGTTCTTGAAGCAATTTGTGTGCCTAACTACTTTTTTAAAGTAGCTATATACAATGCCTCAAAACGCATTGTCCAAAGAAAAATTAAAGGACCAAAGCAGCAAATCATTTCTGGATAGTGCTGTACTTAAAGATGTAACCAGGTCTTTGACTTGTACTGCATCATTGTCAATTATGTGCCTTTGTATGGTGTCTACAATGAATCTGTGAGACAAAGGGAGAAAAGCATCACTCAATAAATAATGCAAGTCCCCACACAACTCATCTACAGCTGAGCCTGGAACATGGTAGTGATTTTCCAGCTTTAACAGCAAGGAAGCAGATTTAAGCTCTACCAACTTTGGCAGGTTCTCTGAAACCTCTTCTGTATCAGTAGAAAAGGAATCATCTTCTAACACAGATGTTTCAGTTTCTTCATTTGAAGGAGGGTTATTAGATGTTTCTCTAACCTCCTGTGTTTTCACTATTCCTTCCTTTTACTGAAAACTGACAATGCTTTTGGCTCTTATGTGATTTGAATGTACCATACACGTTTGCTTTAAATGAGCAGCCCTTAAACATACAACTAACTGTCTCATGACTGCACAAGTGATTATTTATATGGAGAAAATAATCATTTGTTGAAGGAATGTCAGTAACAGCACAAACATGACAATTTATCACTGTAGTTTGACTAGAATATTGATTTTGAGGTAGCCGCTCATTATCATGTGATCTGGATAAGTGGGACCGCAGTGCGTTCCAAGTTTTAAAAGTGCATAGACAGTTAGAATATGCACATGGATATTTGTGTTTGTGGCCATAATGTCCATGTACCAACCTGAAGTGCTTTAAAAGCTTTGATCTGGAGGCCTGAGACGATCCACAATCTCTGCACAGCCACATACAGGACTACAGGCCTTCAAGTTTCAAAACTGCAAGGGAGAAAAAGAATGTGAGTCACCAAAGAATAACAACAAAATATGAAAAACTGCAAACTACTAAACTTAAGTAAAAATGTGACAAACAAGCTTACATTAAATAGCTAGATGTCATCTTAATTAAATGTCAAATATGCTTATTGCCATGTGTTTTTTGGAGGGTTTATCAGGTTTGAATAATAAAATGAGATATTAAATAACAATGTGCCAACACCTCCTTTTAAGATTAATAATTAAGTTATTAAAACTGACATTAGAACGTGATAAAACTGTTGTACAAGCTCAAAACAATCAGTTAAAATGGAGAAACCATTCCTTACTAGCAATTTAATGTCATTTACAACTTTATTTTCGGTGATGTAGTATATATAAAAGTTCAACAAGTATAAAATTTCACATTAATGCACAAAACAAAAATGTATCTAACTATAATGTAAAAGAAGACACGAGTCATATGGCAACTTTGTGACAATACTATACACAACAAGGTATTACAAGTGAGTAATGATTCAAATGTTGGGCAGGTGGTCAGGAAATAAACTCCTGTATTGACTTTTTTTGCAAATGAATTACACAGGCACAGGGACCAAAGAGAAAGGTCTGATTGATGAAAAAGTTGATTGAACTAGCCCAGTGTCAACTGGGCTACCGATCTACGAGTTTCATGGGTCGCTCAGACCAATAAATAAATAAATTATCTGTGTCGGCCCAAATAGCACGTCGGCCCACCAGGCAAATGCCAGATACGCCAGAGGACCAGTCCGACACTGGCTGACTGTCATATCCACCAAGACAGACTTGATCTGGTTTACTTGAGGGAGATTTGCCAGTCTTTTGTCTATGTAAATGACAACAGAAAGCACATTTTGGAGCCTTTATCTGAGCTCCTGAGCAGGAATGACTTGGTTTGTCTAGTTATTTCCCTAAACCAAAGACTGCATGTCACAACTGTGAAGTGGTATCTGTAACTGTGGCTTTTATTTTCACGATTAGACCTGCTATTCATTCACTCTCTGCTCAGGTGATTTCTCCATGAGAAAGGAGAACCAGTCCCATTATGTTCAGTGCAGGCCCTTACTATTGGACATATGGAAAACTGTTTTGAATTTGTAGTTCAGAAATATAAATATTAATATATTGTATAGCAAAGACTCGGTTCTTTGGTATGTTACTCATGGATCTCATTTATCTTATTATTTGGACTGAAAATGTTCCTTAGCAGTAAAATAAAGTTCATGAATTGCATTTCACAGGCTGTCTTGTTTTTTATTTAGGATAAGTGTGAAAAGGGGTTGAGTGTGAAATTCATTATTTGCTCCCAGCAGTGAAATTGGCTTCATGCTAGCAGAACGGCTCCAGCACGGCACAGTTTGATGTGTCCTTACTGTAGTGTTTCTTCTCGTGCAGGGTATATTATAGACTGCATACACGGAGAGGTATAACTCAGAGACACATTTATTTTACTGAACACCAGCAGCTCTCAGTGCTAACCGTCTTTCACTACTCAACTCACTCAGTGGAACACAGCAGACATAAACTAAGGTGGCCCCCCAGTGGAGTCAATATGCCATTACCTCATAAGTACATATAACACTGCATCACATCCCCCTCTTTTCACAGAAAACAACACAAGCTGTAAACAAGATATATGAACACCAAACACAGATCTTAAAGTCCACGTAACAGGGACATTTTCTTTCTTATTTATAGCAAACACTGTGTCAAATAAGCAGTCCAGATTTAAGCATGCCCAACCTTAGTTACTAGGCCAAATATATAATCAGTTCATACAGTAGTCCTGGAACCTCACAGGAAGTTTCACAACCCGACCACTCCTGGTGGTTGTGGTACTGTTGTTGTGCAAAGGTCGATCTGGAACACACTCCACAGACCGATTTGTCACTTCTTGTGCCCCTGGAATGTGAGAGTGTGTATCGTTGTAGGTCTCATCCAAAAGATCAAATGTTCCTCTGTACTTGTGATTTGTTTTCCTCAGGTGGCGTCTGTTGCGGCGAAACTGTCGTCCTCCTTCACTGACAACATTGTATGACCTTGGCTCATCTCTTTTTGAGACAATGAGACCTGGCTGCCACCCTCTGTCCGTTTCAATGTGTACAGTATTTCCTGGATTTAGTTCTGACAGGGATCTTGCTCCTACATTGTAGTGGCACGCTTGCCTCTTTTGCAGGGTTTGGAGTGCCTGATGGACACCCTTGGGAGTAGTTGGTCGCAGGACTTCACTGGACACTGGTAAGGTGCTCCTTAGAACTCTACCCATCAGAATCTGAGCCGGTGAATAGGATGTACCAGTGAT
>JBBIGA010126993.1:0-23790 GCA_037576975.1 Alestes dentex | reverse complement strand
AGAGAGAGAGAGAGCGAGCGAGCGAGAGAGAGAGAGAGAGAGAGAGAGAGAGAGAGAGAGAGCGAGCGCGCGAGAGAGAGGGAGAGAATACTACCTCCTGGTGGTGCACACGAGGGGCTTCACGTCACACAATTTGCATATTTACAATTCTTTATTTATTTTCTATCTTACTTTCTTTCGCTCTTTCTTATGCTCTTTCTTTCGCTGTTTCTTTTTCAATCGAAGATTAGCGTTTACCTGTTTTTAAACCCGTTGTTTAAAATGGCAAAAACAGCCGAACTACTCACTGAAACTGCGAGGGGGTTCAACCACCCGAAGGTCGTTGACAGAAAATATTCACCCTAAATCAGACTAACAGACCCTGTACAGACTTCTTTGCTTGGACTGTTGAATTTTGCTTAGAAAGTTTGCATTTACAGCATTTAGCAGACACTCTTATCCAGAGCGACGTACATCAGTCCCTGCAGCACTTTGGCCCTGCCCATTCACTCTGACATTATAAGGAGTGTTTCCACCTCAAGCAGTCCAAGGAGTCCTTTACATACACTTTAAAAAATACACCTGCTTATTTCATTTTAAGGGATAAAAAGTGGTTGGACAACACTTTAAAAAAAAATTTAAGCCTTTTTAATTTTTATCTTTTTATCTTTTTTATCTTTTATCTTTTTATCCTTGTTTTTTGTGCATTTTTATTGCATTTTATGCAAGTTTTTATTTTGTCTTTTGTATGCCTTTTTATTATTTTTTTCAAACAGTACGAACAACATTATTCGCTGCTGTGTATTAAAGTCTGAAACATTAGTATCTATTACCAGACAGTGATGCAACTGGAGAGCAGACTTTCAATGGAACTCCTGTGGAATGGGGTGAGGATTGGCTCTCTTTAGTCTAACCAAAAAGTGTAGATGCTACCGAGCAGTTTTGGTTATGGAAGTGGAGTTGAGGGTCCAAGAGAGGTCATTTGTGATGTGGACGCCCAGGAACTTCGTGTTTTTAACCCTCTCAAAAGCAGTGCCATCAATGGTGAGAAGTGAGTGAGCAGTGCTGGATCTCCTGAAGTCTATTATCTCTTTTCTCTTGTCAGCTTTGCGCTTACACGATACACAAGTGGACATAAGGGTAAATAATTAAAATGTAAAAAATGGAGGATATGAGCCCTTTAACATGATAATGTTCCTAAACTAGTTGGAACAAAATGGAAAAATAGTGAATTCAGGTTCTTCTGCATGAGCTGTTGGGAAAACCCGCTATAATTTAAGATAGCACTGGAAAGCTGTTAGACCCAGCAGAGGTGTACATTTTTTACATTTTTTATAGGGGTGGTATTGGCCTAGTGGGTGGGATACCTGCCTCTACACCAAGAGGTCATGGGTTCTAATCCTAACTTCAGCATACCACCACTGGGTTCCTGAGCAAGACCCTTAACTCTGAGTTGCTCCAGGGAGACTGTCCCCTGTAGTTAGGGAATGGAAGTCGCTTTGGATTAAAGTGTCTGATAAATGTACAGTTTATAGCAGATCATACTGTGTCTGAAACTACATCCACACATCTGTTCCACCTAAATGAAGAGCTGGATGTCCTTTGAACTGACTGAGGAAAGTTTTGGGGCAGGTTTTTTGGAAAATGATTTAGGTAACCATTGTCTTCTAGTGTTAGTGACATTAGTTTCACAGCTAAAGTTCCAAAAAAATCTAAATTTGGACTCTGAACACAGTCAGGCTGAACAATTACACCTGATTTTGTCAACCCTACCAAATGGCACAGAGCCAACATTTTCCAGCATTTCTGTCCCTTAGAATTAAACAGGCAGTTTTAATTATGTATATACGTAAATGAACGCTATTTTGACTAGCTGACTACTATATATCCTCCATCAAAGAGTAATCAGAATTGAAGCACTCAGCTTGAGCATAAACTGCTGGAGGTTGAGTAGGCGGAGATATGCAAATATGTAGTTTTTTGTGACACCATAAGAGCTGTGAATTCTCAATGGAATGGTTTCCATATATGGACTTTACTAAGGTTTAATAGGGTTTAATATGAAACAAAAATCTTTAAAGAGTGTAAAAGATGTCTTTTTGGGCTTGTCCCCGCTTTACTGAGCTGACCACATGGAATGAAGGCAGGGCTCTCGCTCTTCTCTTGACATCCATCTGTCCTTGCTATAAGAAGAAAACAAACTGCAGACCAGCATGGCAGGTCTAGTCCCTGCAGCTGATTTTGCTGATACAGCTTGACCATACGGCACCCTGCAAGCTCTCCGTGCATGCAAACTTTTAATCACGCACCCCGCCATTAAAATTTCAGCCTTTTCCTGATGCATTGGTGATGAAATATGCAAGCTTGAGATTTATGGGGTGTGGCAAACGAAACATAGTGGTTAGCAGTTAGCCTGGGGCTGAGGGGAAGGGGGCTCATCACAGTCTGGCAGAGGGAGTGGGTTGTTTCTTTAGTGTGCCCAAAGGCGGAAAGCTCCTCTTTTGTCTTATCTGGGAAGGACAGTCTTCCTTCGCTTCAAAACAGACATTACAGTCATAATATCCGGAACTAGCGTCTCTCTCTCTCTCTCTCTCTCTCTCTCTCTCTCGCTCTCTCTCTCTTTCTCTCTCTCTCGCTCTCGCTCTTTCCTTCTTCAAAGTACTACACGAGAAACATCATGGTCAGCGTCCAAGCAGCACTGTGTTTGAACTTCCCTTCTAAACATGGAGAACTGTAAACATGGAGAATAATCAAATTCCTTCAAGCAGAGAAGTGCTATAACTTTAAAGTACTTAAAGGAACAGTTCAGTAAAAAATCCAGTTTAAACAGATTTCTACTATCAAAAAAATTGCTTCTTTTGTTCAGAACTTGAGTCAAAATTTGGTTCTTTTGTTCAGAACTTGAGCTACGAGGATATGAACACCAGTGGTCAATAGTCACCCATATTGTTTCCTATAAAAACACTCTTAAAGTGACCCACTCAAACGACATTCAGCTCTTCATTAAGGTAGAGCAGACAGGTATGACTTACTGTTAGCCGTAAAATGAATGAATCTTTGTGTCTTTTATAAGTCTGATCATAATTTTTAATGTAGATATATATATATATATATATATATATATATATATATAAAACTAAATATATTAATTGTAAAGGGGCCTCTTGCAGTATCTTCACAACACACCAGGGGCACACTTTAGGGAACACTGAGATACAGTATAGCACAGTACAGATAGATGTTACTGCTTTTACGGATCCGTGTCATGGAAAACAGCTTTATTTCAAAATAAAAATTGACCTAGTACGTAAATGCTGATAAATGTTTCAAAATGTATCCATACATGAAATGCTGCAAAAAAAACCCCAACTACTTATGAATTCATGAGAACCAACACTTTTACATATGCCTGCCTGTTCAGTGTAGCAAGAGTTGTTGTTAATGCCTTAATGCTTCAGTATACCAAGATATTTTGGACAATCGCATGCTTCCAACTTTTCAGAATCTTTTCTATTCCAGCATCACTGTGCCCCCAGTGCACAAAGCAAGCTCAGTAAAGACATGGTTGGATGAGTTCGACCTTTGGGATGAACTGGAATGGAGAGTGCGAGCCAGGCCTTCTCGTCCAACATTAGTGCCTGATGCTCTACAGAATGAATGGGTATAGAATTTCTGTGTCCACTCCAAAATCTTGTGGAAAGCCTTCCAAGAAGTGTGGAAGTTAAATTCTGGATTTTAGAAGCAAAGTCATTAAAACAAGGAGTTTGGGGTTAAAAATTCAATTATTATGCATTTACTCAACTTGTGCTACAGTTACAGAAGATATGATACGCAATGTTCCGCAGTCACTTCCTGAACGTCCGGTTAAGACAAAAGGGAGTCTCAACAACAGCATGCATGTATTATTGATCTCTTCCTGCATTGCCCTATTTTATCTTCCTAGTAGTATGAAACATTCAGAGGTGGGTGAAGGCTGGTGGTGTTAAATGTTTTAATTGTTGATTATTTTTTCCTGTGTTGTAATATTGATGCTTTCGCACGACGTAGCTTGCTTTCCACTGAGTCATGCTGTTTGTCCCAGCACCCTGTAGGCACTAATCACTGCACCTGACTTGACCTGACAAGCATTTTAAGCAAATACACACTTTAAACATTTAAAAATAAAAATGAAACAAAATTATATGACATACATATATGTATCGAGGTCTACATGTGAACACAGTTTAAAAAATGATCTCATGCATATTGCAGCTGCCATCATTGTTACAGTGTTGTCCCATCATTGTAACAGTTGGATAGGATGACCTTGCGTAAGTAGCAATCATAATCAAGGTTTCAAAGTTTTATAGGACAGCACTATTAAACCACACTGGAATGATAGATGCACCATGCAAGGTTTCTCTCACACTAATGATAAGGAAGGTAAGAGAGAACACAACTGTCACTTAAAAAGAGTTGCAGGTGTGTCAAACAGATAAACTGAAATCAATAAGCAGTGAACTGCCCATAAAAATCTGATTTATAATCAATGGGAATTGTTTGTTTGTGAAGTGTATTATTAATGTTCCATGTTGTATTGTTGATTCAATATTAATTAATGCAGCATGAGGTAATTATGTAAAAATTGTTAATAATGACAAAATGTCTATAATTATAATAATGATGAATTATTCTGTCATATAATCCAAATGGTATCAAAGCAGATGTAACACTTTCATAATTATTAATAACTACCAAAAACTACCACGATTAAGTTGTTATTCCTAAGGGTGTCATAAGGTGATTATGATAAAACGGTAATAATTTAAATGTTAAAATATATGTGCTGATTTTTTACAAAAGCGATCCAAAGTTGAAAATCTTTGCAGTCTAACGCAAAATCTTCATTTATGCACCTTCACGTATAATCCTAGGTTATGAACCTGTAACTTGCAATGAGTTCTGGGAAATGCTATTTTAATATCATTTAGGAAAATGTTATGGAAAGTAATGTGCAAACTAGGTATTCATATTTTTCTCAGTAAAGAAATTAAATTTAACAAATTAAACTGCATAGCAAGGAAAATATAAATTATCCTTGCATTTATTTCACATTTGTCATTTATGTTTTTCTTGGTATTTATGGTATGCCATTCAGCAAAATAAGTCAAACTATTCCGTTTTCCTTCACCTGCATGTAATTCTAATTCCAGCGCCAGGAACTGAATTGGAGTTTACCATGCCTTCTTAATTCAATTCATGGATAACCCTAACCCTGCAGCCCGAGCCCGTGCTGGGATAAGCTCCATGTACATGTTACTAATACAAGATTGAAAGAAAACTGGCACCCTCTTGTGGATAAACTCCACTTTAGGCTTACACTGCAGAAGGGCCTCCTCTGTATTGATCTCTTAATTTACATTCATGGCATTTGGTAATGGAGGCATGTGGCAGACACCCTTATCCAGAGCGACTTACAAACTTTAGTTAACAGGGTCAGTCGCCCTTGAGCAACTGTGGGTTAAGTGTCCTATTTAAGGACACAATGATAAAAGTGGCTACCACCAGATGAAATTCAGTTGAAATTCTTCACCTGAAATATATTTGAATTATTGGATGCACCAGAGGTTGACAATATGCTAAAAGCTTCTTTTAATTTTCATTTCTCATTTATTTATTTCATTTTCTTATATCACTGGTATTTATACAATAGTATGTTGGCTTGATATGCAATTTCCCCCCCACATCCTCAGCAGCTCCTGTTAAACTGCAGTAAATATGAGAGCCATCATGAGTTCATCCATCCTTCTTCACTCAAGTCCTAAAACAGAGAAAGCAATTTCTTGTCAACAGTTCTTTTGTCCATGACATGTGTGCAATAACATGCTTTTTAATCCTAATAAAAATAACTTTCAGTGCTTGAAGTGGACAGAACGCAGTTCCGGAACTTCTGTAGTTTCGTCTTTTGGGTTCCGCCACTTTTTTCTGCGTTCCGGTACTTACTGAAACTGATCCGACGCAGCGACAGTGGCCCGAGTTCCTGCACTTATTTTTTCCCACTTCAAGCACTGATTACAGTAATATGTTGAAAGAATTTAAGTGTGTGTAAAGTGTAAAATTTAAAATGGATTATTGAGTTGTGAGCATGTTAGAATATAAACAAACAATCAAAACACTTCTGTATTTCCGTACAACTCAGTGCTGAACATACGCTTTACAGGGCAGCTTGTCTGTTCAAGCTCAACAGATGTTTCGCCCGAAGGTTTTTATTTGAATTGAATATAACTGGACTACGTCGAACCAGTTTAATATAATTAATACAGTGTAGTGGGCACTTCAAGACTCAAAGTCTTTAACTTAATATTAAATACTCCAAATAACATTTTTATACAAAAAAAAAATCTGCAAGAGAAGAACGAGGTCTGGCACCATCTGGTGGACGTTGGTACCAGAGTAGATGTATTGAATTTTTTCTCAAACCTTCAATGACAACATTTTTGGCTGTAAATAATATATTTTGACTATTTTTAAACATATAAATGTATATTATAAATATTTATAATATATTTACAAATAGTAAAAAATATGATGAATATAATAAAATATAGATATTTACATTGTTAAATATAATTTAAAATTGAAACTTGCTGACATTTACATAAGCTAGGGATTTTTTAAAGTCATTTATTTACTTTGTTTTATTTGCTTTACTTGCTTTAGTAATTAATTTATTTAATTTATGTATTACTTAATTTACTTCCTTATGTAATTACTTACATAAAATATTATGTCATAGAAAAATTTTAATATACATTTTCTACCACTTAGTCCAGGTGTGGACAATCAGCCACGTCATGTTTTTAAGTCAAAAAAACTTCTCTAATTTAGCACTGGAGCTACAAGGCTATTGTGGCTGACACTAGAGGTTAATAATCACGCAAATAGCTCACATCGGTTCTGTAAAAATACATCACTAAAACATCTCTTGACTTGATCAAACCTCATCTAGCTTTTCATTAGGGTTGCCCAACCTTTTATGACAACTTTGTGAATGCCTGATATATAATGTTGCCTGCAGTTATTTCAGGAAGTCATACTGTGTCCACACAAAGAGCTTGATGTGTTTTAGGTGGGTTGAGAGATGTTAAGGTGGTGTTTTTAGAGGAAAAGATTTTGGTTTCTATATTGACTTCTAGGGTCTGTAGCCTTATAGCTCCATTTCTGAACTTAAGAAGAAAACAAACATGTTTCGAATGTTCAACTACACCTGCGAGGGAAACTGTTTCTCTACACTGTTCCTTTAAAAGTGCATAACCTTAAGGTTTAGGCTGTGTGGGAGAGCACAGAGGTCCAATACCAACATTTTTGACGTCTAAAAGGCAAAAGAACTCCAGAGTGCTCCAAAATGACCTTTTCAAGAATTCCTTACAAAAATTAGCCAGAGATATTACGAACAAAGGAAGCCTACTGCAATGAATGGAGTTGTTCACCTGGGTGATGTAGAATGGTCACAAATCCATGATCAGACATTTTGACATAATTTTCACTGCAAAGTAAACTATACTGTACATGTGGCAACAAACGTAAATGTGCACTCAAAGGTTGACCAATGATTTAACTGTGTCTAACTGTGTTGAAGCTTTAGAAAGTAATGACAGCGTTGTTACAGGTAGGCATGTTTTACAATTATGTTAATTAAGTTAATTATCACTTATGTATGTATGTATGTATGTATGCATGTATGTATGTATGACCAGATATGCCAGTTACTTTTAGTTGGTGGGTAATGCAGGTCAGAGGAGTTTACTGTCTTGCTCTAGGTGTGGCTCCACAAATACTTTTCACTTCTTCTGACCCTTGTAAGATACTGAGCCAAGATAGCGTGTTCAAATTTCTGAGATTCCACAGTCATACCTCTGTCACACCCACAAACTGTTAAAGGCCCTCAGTCATATTCGTGCTATGCAAGAGTGGAACTTTTACAACATTCTTCTTTATCAGAAAGTGCTTTATAGCAGCCCAACCCAAGACTCAGTATGCTCTGGGTGGTGCAGAATTAATCAGAGGCAGTTATTTGGGAGATCTTTCATTTCAGCAATTTTAGAATTTGGAAAAACTGAACCAAAGAAAAGTCGTGGTCAGATATTATGAGCTAATATCTGAACCATTTCTCAGTCTCTGTTTAAACTGAAGTAAATCTGGGACCAGCTCAAAGCCTTTGAAAAGAAAGGTCAGTTTCTTCCGATTTATTCAGTCAACTCTTAGATGAGTCCCATTGTCATCAAGACAAAAGGTGAATGCTAAGAACCTTTACACTTCATGGAGATTCAAATTCAAATTGTTTGATCACTTTTATGATAATATAACTTGTAATGAAAAACTTCAGGATAGAAAAACATGTTTTACTGGTGGTCTTAGACTTTTGACACTGACTAGATAAACTTGACTGGTCCTTCTCTTTTTAGCTATGCATTTTTTTTTTTTAGCAATGTTTGGTGATGTCCCTGCTCAAACACACCCATTAATTGCCAGGATTAGTGAGTGTGTCTGAGGTTGAGACCCACCAAACCATGCTGGAAACCAGACCCAGGACCAGAGTCATCACCCATGCATTACCTGAGTAGCGCAGTTATCATTGTAGCTCAAGCACAAAGGAAGCAAACTTCAGGCACTAAAGATGTTTTGGCTCAACTGCAAATGTGGTGCGTGCTGTAGGTAACTAATCCCATGACTGTCAATGCCTACCACAGTGGGTAAATCCCTAGAAAAATAAGATTAACCATAGCCTGAGAGCTAGCAAGGTACCTAATCATCGTACCTAATCATCTTCACTGCTGCTGGAGGAGGATGAGGAGCCATGGCCCCCTTTTTTATGCTCTTTGGGCTTCTTATGCTCTTTGGGCTTCTTGTGTTCTTTGGGCTTCTTATGCTCTTTGTCTTTGGACTTCTTATGCTCCTTGTCTTTGTCCTTGCTCTTTTCCATCTCCTTACTCTTGCCTTTGTCCTTGTGTTCGCTCTATTAAAGAGGCAGATGGGGAGAACAAACAGATCTAGCAAATGTGACATCAGAAATCATAAAGGCATGTAATGTCATGCTAATTCTTTTGCCAGGATGTCTAATTTAAACTGGTTATTCCAGTTTTTCTGTTTCTTTTCCACACACCATTTGAAAAGACCAGCTGCTGTTTATGTGTGGTGTACATCAACAGTTCATGATGAACAGACCAATAGAAATGGTGCAAAACATCAGTTTCAGAGATATGAGGGTTTGTTACACTAGTGACTGTAAGTATGACAACTCATAACACAAAATAAATCTGCATTCATCTCATATTAATGCATTTCACAATATATCAGGTCTTGGGTCAGTGAGCACCTCATAGTATGTTACAACACAATATCATTGAGTAATGCAGTGTTCATTTAGTGCAGTATTTTATTAAGAAACTCACCTTATCCTTTTCCTTATTCTTATCCTTCTTTCCAAATCTAAAAATGCCTTCCACCTGCTGTCCCTCGGCCTTCTTTACCCCTTCCTCCTTGTCCACAGCTGAGAGAGAAGGGGGGAGTGAGACATGAGTATAAGCGGTGTAATGTTTCATAAGTTGTTTGGATAGCTCTTTCTTACCTGAAGATAAATCAAAGTCCATGTCTGAGGTGTAAACTGAAACTCAGAGCGTCTCTAGTAGGCCACTTCCTGGACAGACACCTTAATCACACCTCCTGCTCTGGGACTGGTCTGTCAGGAGGGTGTTGCTAGCCAATCCGAGCAGAGGAGGTTGGGTCTGGCTACAGGTGAGCAGAATGCAGCCCGGATATTTTGATTAATATGCAAAGCACTTTCCTTACACGTACAGTGCTGTGAAAAAGTATTTGCCCCCTTCCTGATTTCTTAATTTTGTGCATGTTTGTCACACTTAAATGTTTCAGATTATCAAATAAATTTAAATATTAGACAACGATAACCTAAGTAAACACAAAATGCTGTTTTTAAGTGGTGATCTTATTTATTAAGAAAAATAAAATGATTCAAACCTACATGGTCCTATGTGAAAGTAATTGCCCCTAAACCTAATAACTGGTTGTTCCACCTTTAGCAGCAACAACCATAATTAAGCATTTGCGATAACTGGGAAGGAGTTTTTTTTTACATCACTGTGGAGGAATTTCGGCCCACTCTTCTTTGCAGATTTGTTTTAATACAGCCATATTGGAGGGTTTCCAAGCATGAACGGCCTTTTTAAGGTCATGCCACAGCATCTCAATTGGATTCAAGTCTGGATTTTGATTAGGCCACTCCAAAACCTTCATTTTGGTTTTTTTTTAAGCCATTCAGAGGTGGACTTGCTGGTGTGTTTTGGACCATTGTCCTGCTGCAGAACCCAAGTGCGCTTCAGCTTGAGGTCACAAATTGATGGTCACACATTCTCTTCAGGATTTTTTTGTAGAGAGCAGAATTCATGGTTCCATCAATCACGGCAAGTTGTCCAGGTTCCGAAGCAGCAAAACAGCCCCAGACCATCACACTACCACTACCATGTTTGACTGTTGGCATGATGTTTTTTTTCTGAAATGCTGTGTTACTTTTAATCAAATGTAATGGGATGCGCACCTCAAAAACTTCAACTTTTGTTTCATTAGTCCACAGAATATTGTCCCAGAGGACTTTTCTGGCAAAAGTGCCTTTTCAGCTCAGAACTTGCCATGCATGCCATTTTTGCCCAGTCTCTTTCTTATGGTTGAGTCATGAACACTGACCTTAACTGAGGCAAATGAGGCCTGCAGTTCTTTAGATGTTGTTCTGGTGACTCCTTGGATGAGTCGTCGCTGCGCTCTTGGGGTAATTTTTGTTGGCTGGTCACTCCTAGGTTCACCACTGTTCCATGTTTTCTCCATTTGTGAATAATGGCCCTAACCAAAACTTTAGAAATGGCTTTGTAACCTTTTCCAGACTGATAGATGTCAATTATTTTGTTTCTCATCTGTTCCTGAATTTCTTTAGATTGCATCATAATGTCTTCCTTTTTTGGAATCTTTTAACCTACTTTTTAGGTGATCTCTTGATTCAACAGCTTTCCAAAGAATAGGATTAACCAAAGTTACTTCATGATTTTACAAAGGGAGAGAGGGTTACTTTTTCACATAAGGCCATGTAGGTTTGGATAGTTTTGTCCTTAATAAATAAAATCACATAATCACTTAAAAACTGCATTTTGTGTTTACTTGGGTTATCTTTGTCTAATATTTAAATTTGTTTGATAATCTGAAACTTGTGTGACAAACATGCAAAAAATAAGTCAGAAAAGGGGCAAATGTTTCATTCAAAAATATATTATACTATTGCACTAAGGTCTTTATAAGAATGCACCCAGGCTGTTCAAATCATGCAAAGCATGTTTTTCCAGTTGTTCAGCTTCCCTAGCCTAGCTTGGCTCTTTTTCCTTTAGGGCAGGACTTTCCTTGCCCCAGTCAGTGTACAGCCTCCTCTGTTTACGTTTACGGCATTTAGCAGAAGCTCTTATCCAGAGCAATGTACATCAGTGCTTAAGTAGTCTACGTCTGTTTTCCATACCTGTAAAGCTATAATAAAATCAACACCTGCTTTTTACCAAGTTCATTCCACCACTGGGGGGCCAAGACTGAGAAGAGTCATGCTACCTGGTACCTCCGGTCATCAGGGTAGGAAGCAAACCATTGCCAGGCTGTGCCAGATATCCCAAGGCTGGAGAGAGTAGCCAGGAGGGTCTGATGGTTAACCGTGTCGAAGGCTGCAGAAAGGTGAAGAAGAATCAGAACAGAAGACAGGTTGGCTGATCTAGCTGCATGAAATTCTTCTGAGGCGTCTAGTAGTGCAGTTTCAGTAGAGTGCGCAGCCTTGAACCCATACTGGTGAGGGTCCTGGAGACTGTTTTGTGAAAGAAAGATGTTCACAAAACATAGAGCAGTGACATTTCTCATGTGTGTACAGATGATTGCTTATTTCACTGGAAAACCAGAATGTATAAGATGCTTTAAGATGCATCTTGAGAGTTTTTCAGTATATGTTTTTGGAAATGCCAAGAAGTTGTTAAATAAATAATATTCTGTAATCACATATTTATGTTCATTTTTGGATACATTATGTGATAGACATCATTTTATTACAATGTCACAGTCAATGTTCTATTATAAAAGCATATACATTCTCTGACTCAAATTAAATACAAGTCACTAACACTTGCCTACAGAGTGACATCCTGGTTGGCACTCGGCTACCTAAATCCTATCATTCAGGCTTATGTTCCTACTCGCTCCCTTCGCCCCAAGGAACATTGCCTGGCTCTGCCATCCCTACACACAAGGTGAACCCAGCACAGACTCTTCTGATTTATAGTTCTCCGCCAGTGGAATGAGCTGCCGAGAGTTACCAGAACAGCAGAATGCTTCTCTATATTCAAGAACCTCGGGAAGTCTAATCTATACAGAGAGCACCTCTTCTCCCGATGATCCGTCCTAAATCACACTTGTTCTTTTATCTGAATAAGCTTACATCTTCTTTCACTACTCCCTATTTAAAGATTTAGCTCTTATAACTCTCCGCTGATTTTCCCACTGTCATGAAGCCTAAGTGATTCCTCAAATTGTAAGTCACTTTGGATAAAAGCATCTGCTAAATGAATGTAATGTATGTAGTGTCCATCCTTCAGAAACATGTGGACACTTATTCGTATTTCTGGCCTTCTAAAAACTAAAAAAACAGTAGAAAGGAACAATAAACATTTCGGAACAAAACAAAATGGCATGTTCATGAAAATCCTTCGTGAAAGTTGTTTTAAAACCTAATAAAATATATACATTATTTTGACTTCATTTTTTATATGTACTCCACTAGGTGGTGCTATAGCCTTGAGCCATTGTACTTGTTTTTTGTAACTGTTCAGAAAGGGGGAGTAATGAAGTGATGATGGCATGAATAATATACACACATTGTATATATATATATATATATATGTATTCTTCATTTATTTATTTTTATTAAGGTCAGAGGCCATGGTAGTTGGTAGGCGTTTTCAGAAATTTGACGAACTTTTCAATTGGAATACTGACAGCTTCTGTATAAACAGCAAGAAACATGCAGATGACTCGTTTCATCATGGATCTTTTTATTCAAAAGCTCTGATAAGTCTAATCTGCTGGAGAATGAAAGGAAGGCTCATGTGCAGTCAAGCAAATCAGCAGAGAGCAGGCCGAATGCATTCAAACTGACACGTACCTAAAAACAGAAAAATTCAACCCCTACACCAGTCTGGACAAAAACTGCACTGGTAAAGTTCTGATGCCAGATTTCCTGCAAGTTTATCTAATTAGTGTTTTTATGCTAATTTAATTAATATCCATTCATTGCATTTCTTTTAAATCACCATGCCTAATCACCCACTGTCAGCCCAAGCCCTCTATTCGTTCAGTTAAAGCACATGAAAATTTTGATTAGAAATGTTTACCCCATTTCTTTGCACCATGTCATTCTAGGTCAAAAAATCACTGTAATCACTGAAACAGCATCCAAATGGCAAATATGTGGAGGAAGCAGATGGCCGAGGGGCAAAATCATCCTGATTTTCAAGTCTACCCGCAGTGTGTTCTCATCAGCTTCACCTCATGATTAAACTCTTTGCAACACAATCTGACACACACAGGACAAGGGGGGCAAGGATTTTTTATACAAATGTTCCACTCATTTTCCAAAAATACCATGTGAGAGTGGTTCACAGTGGTGGTGAATGGAACCAAATGTCTACCTCTAAAAGCTACTTCCTAAAATGATATCATTCTGTTGATAGGGATGTGACAGTAGGTTTGTCAATGTAATTTAATTTGTTAACAGGATTGGGTTGGTTAGTTATTCTACCTGGTCATAGTTTCAAATGTCAAGGGGGTGGTTGGTTTGTAAATGGAACTATAATTTTAAATCGTTGACAAGGTGGGAGGCTTTGTTTGTCGGTGGAGCTACAGTCTCTATTTGTCGATGAGGGGGCTGTATCCCCGGTGCCCAGGTCTAATGACACCCCTGCCTAAAAAAGTCCTAAATCATTATAATACTGACAGATGTGAATACATCTGTTCTAACTGGCTGCCCTGCATATCATATCTTATTCAAAGAGCAGTTCAAGCTCAAACACTCTTATAAACAAAGTGTAGACCAAATAGATGGACATATTTCAAAGCAGTGTTTTTTGTGACATCACAAAACCAATGAATTTAATGTGGCCCATTTTGCAGCTTAGCATCTGTATATAGTGACTCATCCATTTTAAAATTTTATATATTCAACTTCCATGGGGGCTCTTTAAAGTGCTATAAAAAGTCAATTTTTTTTTGTTTTGTTCCTCTTGGGAAGACCACATTTATGTATATCAATGACCTTTCAAACTGTAGTGGAGCCAGTGCTGTAATAAAATCATCCACAAGCCCACAACTGGCATCAGCAAGGCAGAAATTAGGAGGCAAAGTAGATTATGTTAAAAGCACAGCTGAAACAGAGTATAAGCATCTCCAGGTGTTGATTAAGAAGCTACATTTGTCATGAAACTGATGGATTATAGTTTGTGTTTGTTCAGTGTTTAGAATGGAGGCTTGTCACTGGTCCCAAGTGTTGCCTCCACATCCAGGCTGGTGGCTTGGTTGGTGACCCTCCAGGTAAAACTGCCATCGCTCTGAGGCTCGGACCATCTTGTCCCTTCCATCAGATTGTCCTTCCCTGTGTCATCTGAGAAGGGCTCATTTTTTTTCTCCCCTATTTCTGGTGCCTGACTCTCTCCATCTCCAGCTGTCTCCTTAAGAGTTTAAGGTCAGGTTTAGTGAATACAGCACAATATACCATTTACACATTATAATACACCATTCAGTGGGTGAGTGACAACTATTTTCCTAGTCCTATTTCCTATTATTCCTACACTTCTATTCCAGTGGTGCCAAGAGCGGCATCAGCTAACTATGCTCCAGAGGACTACAGCAATAAAACTACTGTTGTGCACTTGTCTTGTTTTCTTTTCTATTTTTACATCTAAGTTGCTATGCGTGTCAACTATGACCATCACATCCTGCTTCATATTCAGAAAAGAATGCACAAATTATATACCAATCCCATTGACAGAGATGCAGTCTGGGCCTGCCAACACCACCAGCACCCAGAACAAAGACCGAGGTGGCGAGATGCGGCTGGCTGAAACGCAAACAATGTGTATGTAAATAAAAGCGTCAGGCTGAAGTCTTACCCAGCCTGACTAGCTCTTCCATTCAACCTACTCTTCAACATTCATACTATGGACAGTATGGACCATGGGCTATCTGTGGACTATCTGTGGCTCCAGTGATCTGGCCGGTGTGAAGTAAAAGACTGTTGCATCTTTATTTTCATGGAAACATGGCTACACTCCAAAATCATGTACTTGGCTGTAAGGGATAGTATTCTACAGAGTTAAAAGAGAAGGCTTTCAGACTGGTAAGACCAGCGGAGATGGTTTATGTGTTTACGTAAACAAAGACTGTTGAATGAGCTCTGCAGAAGTGATTTGAAACCTTTCACCGCAGATTGTGACCATTCTACCTGCTAAGAGAATTCACCACAGTAGTAGTGGTAGCTGTGTAGCTCCAATTCTTACCAAGCACTAGGTGAGCTGTATGAAGTTAGCAGCAAGCTAAAACAGCACACGCAGATGGATATTCATCATTGCTGGTTACTTCAATAATGCAAATCTGAAGTTCTTCCTTTCACCTTCAAATGATCTTTGCTGCGAGGGGGAGAATTGTCCGGACAAAATCTACACTAACATGTGTAGGTGCCTGCAAAGCCTTTATGAACGCCCACATCGGTTCATCTGACCAAAGGTCTGTGACAGGTCAGACAGGTCACGGGACAGAGCTGCTCTAACCACAGACAGGGCTAACCTCTCTTGTGCCATCAGAAAAGCCAAGTGTGACTATGCACACAAGATCCAAAACCATTTCAGCAACACCAGAGAAATTCGCAGTTTATGGCAGTGTATTCAGGCTGTCACCCAATACAAGCCTGCACCAAGCACCAGTGACAGAGATGCAACATTTCCAACGTGCATCATCTCAGTGCCAAAAAAATCTACAGTATCCTGCCTGAATGGGACTGAGCACCTCTCTGTGTAACCAGATACTGGCCTCAGACCATCTGCATTGGTGACATTTCTTGCACAATCAGACTGAGCACAGACGGCATTCCTCAGAGCTGTGTACTCAGTCCACTACTGTTCACTCTGCTGACCCTTGACTGCACCGAAAAACAATTGCTCAAACCACATCATCAAGTTTGCTGATGACATGACTGTGGGAGCCCCACCAGTCAGCATGATGAGTCAGCATACAGAGATGAAGTTCAGCAGCTGGCTGTCTGGTGCAGTGAAAACTGTCTCTGAATTTGGACAAAACTAAAGAAATGATTGTCGACTCCAGAAATACTCACTCCAGCCACATGCCACTCCACATCATGGTAGAAACAGTAAAGAGCACCAGGTTTCTGGGAGTGCAGATGGCCTCATTTGGACCACACAACACCTCCTAGCTCACCAAAAAGGGACAGCAGCATCTCCATCCCCCTCACAGTGTTTTACAGGGGCACCATACAGAGCGTACTGTCCAGCTCCAGCTCTGTTTCGTAAAACAGTGGCAACACTGCAGACCAGCAGATTGTTAAAACAGCTGGTAACATAATTTGTGCATCTCTCCCATTGCTACGGGACATCTTCCATAAGCACTGCATCAGAAAGGCCTCCTGCATTGTATGCGACTCCTCACACCCTTCACACGGACTCTTCACACTGCTTCAATCTGGCAAACGCTATCGCGGAATCAAAGCCCAATTGGCCAGACTGTGTGAGAGCTTTTTCCCACAAGCCATCAGACTCACTGACTCCTCAGCACACTGCCTGCCCCCCACTAGTAAAATCTGGAGCCACGGCATCTCGTCTCACTGTATTCATGTATATAGCTGAGATGAGTATTAAGTTCACTTTGACTACAATATGTAATGATGACCTATATTTCATTATTATAATAATATTTTCATGTAAGTATCTTTTGAAAGTGAAAAAAGTGAAAGTGACCATTCTGTAATACGTGAACACACCACAGCACACAGTGTGAACAGCACAAAATTCTTCCTCTGCATTTAACCCATTCACCAAGTGAAGCAGCGGACAGCCAGGAACACAGCGCCCAGGGAGCAGTGTGTGGGGACAGTACCTTGCTCAGGGTACCTCAGTGGTGATTAGCAGTCTTGGGAATTGAACCCACAACTTCTTGATTGCAGGGCAAACGCCCTAAACACTAGCCACCAGAATTATCATATAGCTGTCCAAAAATCTGCAAAATCATAAATTTACCGTTACCTAACCATTACCAATGTAAAAGGTGGCTGCTATGTTCAAATAATATTAAAAAATTTAATTAAAAAAATTATTTAGTCAGTTATACTGTGCAAACTAAATAAAACAAAGGTAGCTTTTCTTAAAATTTCTTAAAGGTGTAATTTTATGTTTAAATTCTTTAACATGTTACAAATTAGGGCAGGGTCAACATCACCACTCAATGTCACCTCATAAAATCAGCCTTTGTTTGTTTTAAAGAATATGTATATATAGTGGCAGCCAAATCTTGCCAATTTGGGGGGGCTGGGGGAGCAACTGATGGCTGAATTGATTAGATTAATGAGAAGCTGGTGGTCTGGGAGTTGCCCCTATGATCAGAAGGTTGTGAGTTCAAATCCTAGGACTGCCAATGGCACCACTGAGGTACCCTTGAGCAAGGTACTGTCCACGCACACTACTTGCTGGGTGCTGTATTGTTGGCTGCAACTACTCCACAGGAAAAAGTTCACGCTGTGTGATGTGCTGTGTCAGCAAACTAGCTAGATGTAGTCACATTGCACTGAACAGTTTGCTTTTTCCTGGTCACCTCATGTTGCAAGTAACCATTACATAACTGCTGGCTGCCCTGCAAATATATAAGTAAGGACAGTATATATTGGCTTATTTGGGCCATTAACAGTGCAAGTCTTCAAATGCTTCCATACTTTGGAAAAGCCCAGAAAATTCCTTTTCCAAAGTTACTGACATGGCAATTTGCATGGTATTAATAAAAACTGGGATTATTGCCACACATTGTTGTCAACTTTACCTTGTCCTCTTCTTTCTTCTTATTCCCATCACCTCTGCAAGGTGAAGGGGAGCCAGACTCCTTTTGTAAATAGAAAAGGATGTGTATTTAATAAGCAGACTGCTGTACTTTCTTTTTCTCAGCATGTTAAAATGTTAAAACACTATCTATGCATATTGAAGGTCCTGCTCCCTACTTTTTTGAGTGTTTCTAGATAAGCCTTTAAGATGGATATCTATAAATGCCCTTTGTTCCAACTGACTGTTGTGTCCAACAGTCCAGACTGAAACACTCCAAAAAAGGGAGGGGCTGAACTGAATAGGCATCAATCCTTCAAGAATGTGGAAAGTTTTATATGATAAGAGCCCTTTAATGTTAGATGTTTAAAAAAAGCTGTATTTAATAAAGCATCTCCCCTGTGATAAGGAGTATGGAGGACTGTAAAATATGACTGAAATAAACATGAAATATTCACAGAACTGATAACTAGAACTAGAAAGGTGGGAGCTGTCCCAGCGGAGGCCCTGGGAGCTGCCCCAGCGGAATGGTAAAGGACAGATGAGGTGTAACAAAGGCACAGATGAAACAGATGGAGCAGGCTAAAGAACAGAGAAGGGAGAAAGCAGGACCTACATACAGACTTAGACCTAAAATACGGGACTAGGGGCAAGGCAGAACACAGGACAGGTGCAGAGACACTGGGCTGGGAAGGGGATCGAGGAAACAGCAAAGACAGATCTTGGAAAGGAAACAAAAGAGGAAATGCTGACGAGGGACCTGGGGCTGAACTGAGGACAGAACATGAGGATGGACAGAGGATGAGATGAGAGACTAAGTAGGACACAGGGCTGGACAGGAAACTGGGTAGAAGGTTGAACATGGGATTGAATAGTATTGTGACAACAGACAGGGCGGATGACACTCCAGGAAGGCAGGGTACAAGATGAACATGTGGGCAAATGACCAGGACAGGGACAAGGACAGAGGCAGGTACACTGACATGTACTGTAACAGAGACTGGGACTGACAGAAAGGGTGACACAGGGACAGGAACAATGACTTGGACAGGGACAGGAATGATACTAATAAAAGGTGTGGATACACTGAGTTTAGTTGCAGATGGGGAAGGAATATTAACATTCAAGTGGGTTTATGTGCAGATGAGGATCTATATACAGAATGGGACATAGCTAGGGTGACCAGACGTCCTCTTTTCCCCGGACACGTCCTCTTTTTGAGACCTGGAGACCTCCTAAACCCGGCCGGGGTTTTAGAGTTGGCCGGGATTTTGAGCTGCCTAAACATCCGTCACATCATGGGCATCTCTCATAAACTAGTTACTGTCCTACATGCCTATTCACTTCCTGTCGCGCTGTGGATCCGAGAGATTAGTGAGCCAGGGGGGGTGCGCTTGATATCTGCAGTCCAAAATGCCTAAACGCCGTTGTAAATTCACTGACAATTTACAAAAAAATCCCGGCCACAATTTCCAGGTCTCCCGGACATGTCCGGGGAAAAGAGGACGTGCTCAGGCTCAAATCTGGTCACCCTAGACATGAATTTGGACATTTTGCCTGAGATGGCTGCCACATCCTGGGCCGCTTTCCTTGGGCAAACTAGAGACTGGGAGGCTGTTGACAGGGGACCAGGAGACTGAGAGGTTGTGATGGGGAACCAGGAGACCAGAAGCCGAAAGCCAGGCAGAGCCAGGTGGCGGGGCATCCGGCAAGGCTCATTCTCTGCAGCTTTGGGCACTGGCTTCCCTATATCAGGAGCCTTGGGCCCAGCAATGACTTGGGACCCTCTGGAACCACTGGGAGGTTCTGCAGCATCTAGGGGTCCTCCGGATTATTGGAGGCACCACCAGCGAAGAGCAACACTCCAATTTACCAGGCGACACCAGAGACATGGCGCCAGCAATTGGGGAAGTTGGCACAGACCTGTCCTCCAGAGTACCAAAGGACGCCGGTGAAGATATTTCCTCTAGAGCCTCAGGGGGCACCGGGGATGACATGCTTGCCAGAGCCTTATGAGGAATCAGTGAAGACGGGTGCTCTGGAGCACTAGAGGACATTGGTGAAGTCTTCTTTTTCTTGCACAGCTTTCTTCCTGATGATGTGTTCGTCAGAGATGGAGATGGCCACCATTTCCACCAATCAAACTTGTAAAATCACCAGATTTTATGTATGCAAGGAAGTCTGCCATAATGTAGGCTTCATCCTCGCCAGCTACGTTCATTTTGAAATATTCACATAAGTGATAACTGGAACTAGAAAACAAAATGAACAAACGCAACCAGGGGAAACACAACGTAATGCAGACACAAGCAGAGTCACGAGAACAGCTAAGGGTAAACACATGGGAAAAGCCACAGTTGACCGGCAATCAAAGACAGAGGCATATAAATATGAAGGTACTCAAAACAGCTAACATACAAGCGGGTGTGGGCTTTGAACAGTAGGGCAGAATGGGGCAGAGCTACACACATAAACAAAAACAGAAGCCATGTGGGGGCAGAGCATGACAGAACAGGGACAGAAAAAATATGTGTAAAGAAAAAAGATGGAGTGACAGAAAGGAGTAAGACTGTAACATTACCAGAGGTCACTTTGAGTCTGGTAGACATTTATTGTAAGGGGAAATTGGAAAGGAGCTTCTGCAGCTTCAGTGATGGAGGCACGAAAATGAGAAGTACATTCTACAATGACTTTTCCATTTTGTGAGAAGTATTTCTTCATGTGGCACAAAATGATAATCAGACACTGGAAACGTGCTGCTGTGAATACTAGAAATTCCTCCATCCGGTAGAAAGCTGAAGAGGGAACAATTACGTCAAAATGATGTTCATGAATCACCTTCTCCTTCTTGTTTCTGCTTTTTTTCTCTTTGCCCTTTTCCTTCTCCCTCCTCCTTTTCTCTTCCTCCTCACTGCCTGATGAAGATGAGGAGTTGGAGTCCTGGCAAACCGAGAGGACAATGTTCTACTGTGAGCTGAAACTTATTACAGAACATTTTATTTGGAAGAGAGAAGAACCCATTTAAATGCTTTACATCATGCCTTCTATACATGATGCCTTCTCACTTCTATACATCTTTGAATGAGTTTATTGACAAAAAAGTGTCCTAATTCATTTAAAAACTACATTACCATTTCCCAACTTGTCTTGCACCTTAGGTTGTTTTGTTACTGTGCCTTTAAGATTGATTTATGTAAATGATCTCTGTTCTCATTAGATACCCTTCAATGTCTTGTGTCACCTTCATAAAAAGCAGTCCATGCTAAAACGTCCTTTATAACTTTGAAAGGGCTAAACTGCTGCCGGATGAAAAGGTTGGTTCCTGTGACATCACAGAAACTGGGTGTTTATAGGTGTATGTACTGTAGCTTTCAAAAATTGTTCTTTGGTTCAAAGCCATCAAATAACCACCTCTGGTTTCCTAAAGATGTGCTGTTCAATCCATCACACCAAGAATTGGGGTTGGAGCATAACCGTGGAGTCCTGAGGACTGGTATGAAATCTGTTACCCTCAAGGACTTTTTAATGGATGGTTCTTTGAAGAAACACTTTTGTAAATAAAGTATGTGTGGAGAACCTTTGTCCCCATAATGTCCCCAATTAAAGACAAGTCAAGAACCATTCAGGAAACTTTGAGGGAAAACTGTGGTGCAGTTTGAAGAATCATTATGTTCCCCATTTTCTTCTTTTTTTCTTCTTCTTCTTATCATAGCTGTCTGAAAAATAACTATCAGAATATGACCTAATATACTGTGGACAGCAAGGACCTAGAATGTCACAAGCAAGGACCTAGAAAGACTAACCCTAGAAGTGGCTGTCTGGACACGTCTTTTCCTTTTACCTGTAAAGTGATACAGTACACTGCCTATAAGTGTTCTATATAATCTGATTCAGTACAAGATCAAAATGTATTGTAAAAGATGTTTCCATCTTGTAGAAAATCTTGTTTTTTGAAAGCCTGAAATCAACTTCTGAAGTCTTTTGGAATTCACCCTGGACCTGCTAGCATGCCGTAACATGCTAAAGCATGACATAAGCAACGTGATATTTAAATATTGATTTACAAACTGTAAATCAACAAACCTTTTTCTTGGCCTTCTCCTTCTTCCTCTTCTTCTTCTTCTTCTTCTTTTTCTTCTTCTTCTTCTTGACATCATCATCACTGTCAGATGAGGATGATGAGCTTTCCAAGGAATCCTGAACACAAAAGATAAAAATGGCTTGGTGTTTTTAGTTGCATTAGCTTCAAAGCTCCTGTGCAAAACTGAAGAAGCAATCTTCGGGTGTCAACTGATTGCCCTCAAAAGTGTTTCAGCTCCCATCTTGAAGAAAATATTCAACTGAGATAAAATGTTTCAGAAGCCTCCTTGGTAGAACCAACACTGATATGTCAAATATGTGTGTGTGAGTGTGTGTGTGTTTAACTGTAGAGATCACAAAGGACCTCCCACAAGAACATGCACAGGAATAATCATCAATATTTTTAGTGTTGGTGCTACTTTTCAAATTGAAAAGAAAATGAGTGGTAGTACCATCCCTAGCTAAACACTTTGTCAACAGTCTTTGTGGGAGGGTCTCAGAATGAAAAACCCCACCAAGAACATGCTAGCTTCTTAGTTTACTTCTTCTTCTTCTTCTTTATTGCCTTCTCATTGTCATCATCACTGTTGGACAAGGACAAAGAGATCTCACAGAGAACAAAGTTAAGCTGGAATTCTAAACCCAAAAGATGAAAACTCAAAATAGCAGTTTGGTGTTATTTGGCTACGTTAGCCTCACAGCTCCAGTGCAGAAGTGAAGAAGCAACCCCTTGATGTCAAATATGTCTCGGCTGATCGACCAGTTGTAAGGTAAAGGGTTCTTTGAGGGATGCAATGGAAGGCACACCTACGTTCTTTTGAGAACCATTGTAGTAAATGAGAGATGTGTTTGTGAAGGACCTTAAAAACGATAATGAATCTTCAATTCAAAATGGTTCTTCAATCCTCTTCACACACCAACATCTGAGGGCACCAAAAATTATTTGCCAATGGCAGGCAACATTTTACATTGAGAATTTTACAGAAACTCCAAAACTCTCCTGGAGGTGGAACTGACTGGATGGCACTTAAAAAATGGAAGAAAGTATACTGAAAATTATATGTCAATATCACTGGGGAGCCATGCCCCTTTTGATGAAAAACATAGTTATATGACAAAGAACTCTTTAGGAATTAAGAGTGTATCATCTGGTACCCTTAACATAAAAGAACCATCTACTTCAGAATGTGGGCAAAGCATCTGAGGTTAGCTTTAAGCTAATTTTTTCTGTTAGTTCTCATCACCTTTAGCTTCCTCTTCTTCTTTTTATCCTTCTTCTTTTTCTTCTTGTTCTTCTTCTTCTTTTTCTTCTTCTTCTTCTTGTCATCCTCACTATCTGAGGACCAACTGTCCAAACTGGACAATGCTGAAGAAGTAAAATCCTAAAAAAATAATAAAGACATAGGTGTGCTAGTTAACACTTTATTGAAGTGGGTGTTCAAATAGCAACCCCTACATCAGAAGCCTCTATAAAACATATTCCAGTTTCCAGTCCATGTCAGTAGTTGTAACTTCTTCTAAATAAAAATGACTTCATAATAGAACAAAGCATCATATATATGCCCAGCCCTAA